>CANUEP010155769.1:0-11290 GCA_947857235.1 Jatropha podagrica
TGCAGAGACCACCTGGCTTCGCAATTTACTTCTGGAATTACACCTCCCACTTCAGTAGGCCTCCGTCGTATACTGTGACAATGTTTCCGCAGTGTATATGTCCGGCAATCCTGTCCAGCATCAACGCACAAAACACATTGAAATCGACATACACTTTGTCAGGGAGAAAGTTCGAATAGGCCACATTCAGGTCTCACATGTCCCATATGCTTTTCAATATGCTGACATCTTCACCAAAGGCCTATCTCGACAGTTGTTCCAATCATTTCGATCCAGCTTGAGCGTCTGTCCTCCACCCGCTCAAACTGCGGGGGAGTCTTAGCCGATGATATCTCCACAGATCATTCCTCTGATTTAGGAACATATTACAATTAATTTCCTGTAATTAATCTCTGTAATTCCTTTCCATATTCTGTTTTAGCAATGACCCTATTTAAAGGGTCTTGTACATCAATACAGATCAAGGGATTCCAAATTCTCAAACACTTTCAGTGACTAAATTATCATTAATGATATTGTTAATTGACCAATAAAATACAAATAAAATTTGAATTTTCTATACAAGCAAAAAGTTTATGAGTGATGCACACCAAGACATAGCTTAGTGATAAAATGCATATACGATTTGACAATAAATTCAAGTTCGAATTCACTTTTCCTCTGTACTAAAAAAAAATTTATGATATATTATATTATAATTTGAATATTAGAATTCTCATGGTTCTATTAAAATACTTGAGAATAAAAAATAAAATATATTACCATTACAAATATGAATCTTACAATCCAAATAAAATTCAAACTTTTATCAATAAAATATAAAATAAAGAGAGGAAGAAAAGAGAAAATGAAGAACATACATACTAAAAAATGTGGCGCAAAAGAAATATACAGCGAGTTTTAAATTTATAAAACATGTTTTCAATTTTGGTTATAAATTTAGCAACAGATAGAAATTCTGTAGTTAACCCGTTTGTAATCCTTTTATAATTGATAGCAATGGAAGAATAATATAACATATTTTGTTAATTAGTAAAAAATAATTTAAGTCATAATGTTAGAAATGAAGTAATTTCGTTGCTAATTTGTAAGTAGAATCTTTTACCAAATTTATAATTTAAATGAAAAAAATTCTGCTGCTAATTCATAAGCAGAAACTTTTATCAAGTTTATAAAAAATCTATAAAATTATAACTCTAAATACAAATAGAAATGATGAAGGGATTACTAAATGATAAGAAATATAAATAAAAAGTATTATATTAATTTATAAAAAGAGAGAGTTAATACTTACTATAGGAATAAAATATGATTATAAATTTAATAATTTCAAATTAGCAAAAGTTTGAAGCAATAATTTTTTATATTAAAAAAAAATAAAAACAAATTCTTGATAGCAAAAACAATTAAAACTTGATATTTAAAAGCAATTAAAACCAAATATATATACAGTGGTACAGTAGAACAAATTTCTAATTAGAATGAGATTAGATTAAACTTTCTAATAAAATTTAGATTCAAATAGAAATAAAAAATATCAATAAAATTAAAAATTTTCTAACTAACAAATGATAAAATTATCCTTATTGAAAGTTCATAAATAGCATTTTAGAGATCTAATGTTCCCCTTTCATACGTCTATATATATATATATAAATTTTGCATGATTAAACAATAATTGATCATATATTAAGTATGTATAAACAAATCAAATGACATTGTTAAAATAAAAAAAAAAACTAAAATAGCGAAAATAATCAAAAGTTCAATTTTTTTCTTTTTTTATGTAAGATGGTGATGTGATACTGATATACCCGACTGAGACTATAATTGTAAGGAAAAAAATAAATTTACTGCAACAAGTGCAAAAATTAAAAAGAAAAATTATAAAATTGTAAAAACAATTAAGTTCAATTATTTTTATTATTTACACTATTAATTTATGTAGCTGACTTTCTTTCTCTCTTTTAGATTTTATTTTTTATCATCGCCTTATTCAGTGACTGCCCTAACATAATGTCTAGTGTCACCCTTATTCCCATTATTATATAATATTTAATGGCGTAACTTTTATATTAGTATTTAGAGTTTTTAAATGAATTATAAAACATTACTCATTTAGTTTTATTCGACAAAAATAATTGGTCATGTAGGTAATTCCTGTTTATATTTGAGTTTTGATATTGTGATAAATTAATTTATTTATAATTAAAAACAATAAATTTTCATTAAATATTATTTTAAAAAATTTTAATCAGTATTTTTATTTATATAACACATTAAAAAATATACAACCTTAAAAATTTCAAAAAATGTTATTTAACATCATATATAAAACCAATTAATATAAATGTTATCAAAATTTTACTAAATGCCAATGCTCGTAATTTAATTATCAGTTACTGGTTATAATGAATAACTAAACTAAATAAGTAATAAAATAAATAATTTTATCAAATAAATATGTCCTAATATTTATGCCAGTACCTACAAAATAAATAAAATATATTTTCTTAAAAAATATTTTTTAATATATATTTCCTCAAAAGTCTTATTTTAAGTTTTTAATTAACTGATTATTATTAATTTCAACCAAAAAAAAAAAAAGTCAACTGATTTCCCTAATTGCGTGGCTTAGAGCTCTTACCAAAATTAACAAAACGAGGATGACGTGGCAACACACCGCCATCACCGTACGTTAATTACCGGATGGAATCCAAAATCCACCCAATTTCATTTCCTAATTCAACAGTCAGTCGACGATCATCTTGTCATCTTGTTGCCCAGCAGAGCCAGGTTTCGGTGACGCTAGATTCAATCGGCCATTTCCTGCTTAATCTCGCAACGTTAGTTTCTCTATCTCTTTCACAAATTTCTTATTTAACATTCAGGTTTATGTGCTTTTAGATTTAGGGTTCGATATATAATCCGTTTACTGTGTTTCTGGTTGAGGTTTGTGATATTCCTAATTGGGTGTCGCTCCATATGGCCTTTATCTGCTTGTGTATGGTGATTTTGTTGACCTGCCCTTTTATTTCTGTGATTCTCTGTTTTGATTGGATTTTAGATGAATGTTCGGAAGAAAATTACATGAATTTTGAGAAATAAGGTTCCATTCTTTCATTCACGGCTTACTCCACCACCTCCATTCTTTCATCCACCGTCGACTCTTTCTTATCATTCATAGATGCTTGGTTCACAGGTACATATTCCCGTTATTTTTGAATGTGATTCTGTATTATGTTTTTTTAGGATTTGTTCCCTTTTTTTTGGGATTTATTTGTGATGGGCGAATAGGGATAATTGAGCATATAGGTTGTTAATTTAACATTTGAAATAGATTGCTTTTCAAAACTATGAAAATGAAAAGGAATAAAACATGTGAAACATATAGATTTAACTAAACATTGAAGTTACCTGTTTATTGAAGTCCTTCCTTCAACTAATTCGGGCATGCTAAATTACTGAGAGTGGACTGATTTTTGGAAAAGGTTTGTGCAATGCCTAAAAGAAGAGGGAATTAATTAGGTGAAAGATAGATAGATTGATCGATGTCAGAGAAGGGTAGGGGATAGGTTGTTTTTTTGCAAGGGACATAAGGGCAACTGGTCTCATTTTCTTGGCATGCTCTACACCCAACTTAAGGAGGTGGATTCCACTTGATGAACCTTTGGTTCTCCTGTATATTTTTGCTGTGTATTTGCAAGTGCCATGGACATCCTCCCTGCTTTAGATTTTGGGATTTGATTTCTTAGTTTCATTCCTATTGCTTGATGATATTATGTTTCTACTTTCTGGATATTTCTACGATTTTTTATTTTTAAATTTTAGAAATAGTTGGTACTCAAAACTTTTTTTCTTGTAAAATTTTTCTTCCGTTCCTATATTCAATTATTCATGGACCATAGGATTTTTCTTTTTCTGGGTAATGAAATTAACCCATTTTTCTGTTCAGCGTGACTTGCACGGGTAAATCTATCTTACTCTGCTCGGTTCTGCTGAGTTTTTCTTTTTCTCCTTTCAATGAATGAAGGCTTTTTTCCTTGAAAACTAGTACTATTATAAACTTTTTCATTGTTGTTAGATATTTTAATCCCAAAGAATGGGGCAATAGCTTTTAACAATATGAACTGTTTTTATTTTTCTTTTCTTATGGGTTATAGAACTGAATGAGCTAATTATCTTATAGTCTTGTCTTTAATGTCAATTCTTTTCGCTCTTGATTTCATTTTGTACCTTATATGCAATTCAGTTGTTACTTAATAAATTGCAGTCTATGTAGCTTTCTCGTATGAACTCGGTATTATAGATTGACTCAAATATTATAGGTAGAAGTTCATCATTGCCATGAACTATAAATGATTTGTTCCAACAATTTAATCTTGAATTTCCTTGGACAAACGAAAGTCGTGATAGGTTAACTAACCAATTGCGCACATATACTGCAATGTAACATACTTAGTTTTTGTTAGTCTCTCTTTTTACATCTTAAAAAGATAATCTTTGCTTTTGAGGGTTTGAGGCTCCCAAGGATTTCAAATGCCCATCATTTCACCATCCAATACCCTGGATTTGCTTGCATCTGATTTTGTTTGCCTTATGTGATGTTGTCTTCTTGTGTAGGCAGACATAATCTCAATTATCATGATATTGTCAAGTAGGAAAAACCTTCTTGAAAATCATTAACCCGCTCTTCAGTTAAAACATCTTCAATCTTAATTCTTAATTTAATTTCTTCAAAGCAAATTAATTATCAACAAAGCTTCTTAAGCAATTTATATATGCACTTCTTCCTCAAACTCAAAGTGGGTAGATAGAACTTATATGTTGTTCATTAGCATATTTAATTTAATTTGTCTGGTCCATCCATTGTTTAGAAAGGTACTTGAATGGTCAAATACATACAAGTGTATTGGAATTTTAATATTCTGAATACATGCTAATTTTTCAAATTATTAACTTGATTATCATTTTCAAATTGATATCTTGATACGTATTATACCTAATGTGATAAGCAAATAAAAGAGTTCTCACCTTCTTGTCTCATATAAGTTGATGCTTGGTGAAATCCAAATTTGCTTGATGATTGAATGTCAATAGTCCATGTTGCATTATAGTTGTCTCTTATATATGTAAAAATAAACTTTGATTAATTTGATTCATTTGTGTAGATGGCTATCATTGATTCATTTGTGTAGATGACTGGCATTAAAATTCAAAGTCTAGGTGGAAAATCTTACAAAATATGTCATGTAGCTTAAATTAGAGCCCATGTAATTACATAAAGATGATGAAATTTTTCCTTACTCATCTAATTTTGTAACTTAAATGATATTTGTATATGTTTATTTGGAAGAATTTGAATGGTGCTTATTGTTTATTTAGATTTTGTTTTTGTATTTCTGTGTATTTACAAGAGTTTTTTGAATTTTATTATCGTGTTAATTATTTTTTTGATGATTTTTTTTTTAATCTTGAAGAACATATGCATTCTGCATTTTGTTTATTTATAATTTTGGGTATGTATGATGAAGTTCAAGCTTGAGGGTTTGATTTCTCAACATATCGATTTAACTTCTCGGATCCTCTTTAGTTTATTGAAAAGGGTAATGGCCCTAAGGGGTATTTAGAAATAGAAAGCAAAGGAGGACTCCCATGGTCATGATTGTTGACTAAACTGTGCTTCTTATTTGATTCTCCTTGTTGACCCTGACTATGAATGAACATGATATTATTAAATGAGTTGTCTTTATGTTGACCTTAATCATATCATATGTTAGATGAATCTGTGTTAAGGAAGGGTCGGCTAAATTATTAAAAAGATCTCAAATTTTGCGGGTAGTTTTAATTTTTTCTAAATTAAACTTTTTTCTCTTAGTACTCTGAACTTTAACTTTGATTACAATAGCACCTTAATTTCAATTTGTATTCAATATTAAAATAAAAAGTAATATTTTATTCATTATACCAATTCAATTAATAAAATATTATTTTCAAAATTGTACCCAATATAAAATAAAAATAATATATTCATCTAAAAATAGAATACTTTTTATTTATTTATATATTATGGATAACAGGTAATGATTTTCTTAAAATAAAAATTACGCTATAATAATAAAATCTATTTTTATAAGAAATCTAACTCAAAGTATAATTTCAATAAACCTAACTAAAATTCCATGCTTAAAAAATGGCAAAACAAAAATCTAAATTAATATTCTATATTTATAACTAACTATAATTTATAATTTTACTTGACTTTTTATGAATTTTAAAAAAAAAAATTCTTAATCAATATTAGTTAGAGTGTTGTTAAATAGTAAATTTTTAGTTAATCTAATTATGTAAGTCAAACGAAAATAATATTTTATTCATTTAATTGAGTACAATTTGAAATTTAGGATTCTATTGTAACTAAAATTGAAGTTTAGGTGCTAGGGGTAGAAAGTTGGATTTAGGGTACATTTAAAACTACCTGCAAAGTTTCGGAGGGAGAGTTAATAATTTAGCTGGAAGGGTAACATGTTGGAGTGAGGAATAAATTTATGAGATCTAATTGGATGTGAATCGCTTTTCTTGTGCATGTAACGTGTGGTGGAGTTCTGTAGACTCTTATGATACTGTGATTCAGCTATTTATGCTGGATTAATTGGGCATGTGAACTGCATTTTAAAAAGAAATATATATGGTCTGATTAGTTAAGAGTGTTGCACCATAAACAAGTTCCCACACTAGGTTTCAAGGTCTTTTGAGGTGTTTGAAAGTTCATTGTGGTCTCTGAGTTCTGATTGGTTCCCCTATATCTACTTTGGTGTGCATTGGGGGTGCCATGGAGATCCTCGCTGCTCTAGTTTTTGGAATGTGATTTGTTAGTTTGGTTCCTATTGCTGGATGATATTATGTTTCTACTTTCTGGGTATCTGTATTGTTTCCTTTTTCTGTACACATCGTTTATGTCTGCTCTATATCCCTTTCATTATGACATTAAATATGGTTTCATTCCTAAACAATGATCTTATTTTAATTTAGTAAGAGAACATGGCAGAATACATTCATGTTAGGGTTACCTTTCTTAGATTTTAACTCCAATGCAGGATGTCAGAACCACCATTTAGACCCCGGGAGAAGCTCCTTGAGAAGCAAAAATATTTCCAAAACATCCACAAGCACACATATTTGAAAGGACCTTATGACAAGATCACATCTGTTGCCATTCCTTTAGCTTTGGCAGCCAGTTCATTGTATCTTATTGTGAGTCTATTTACATTTATAAGCTTTCAATGATTTTCAACCTCTACTTTTGTAAAGAGATGAGTATCATGTTTCTTTGGTATAACTTTGTCACCTAATGCATTTTCAGGGTCGAGGGATTTACAATATGTCCCATGGGATAGGGAAGAAGGAATGAGGAGGCTCTCTGTTTAACGATGGGCGACATGTTTTCTGCTCATATTTTGAAGGATTATTTGCTCTTGCACATGGACCAGTGTTGTTTTTGTTTAGTGCCTTCAATAATTGCGTAGTTGCAAACTTTAGCTACCAATGGAAGTTGACACTTCAATCTTGATGGTTTTTTTTTTTTTTTTTAATGAATCCTTAATATTTCATCTTTGAATATCAAGTTCGACACGTTGGCTTAGTCATTCTTGGCTCTTTGATAAACTACGCAAGACAATTGATGCATTTTCAGTGCATGGCAAGGATCCCATAAGTGGATGACCATTCTCTTGTTACAAAGTGAAATAGGCATTCAGTGGGCGCTCCAAACCTATGAAAATTATCATGACAAGCACGTTGCAATGTTACATGACCAAGTTGTCAAAATGTATGTCAGCAAGGTAAATGAAAAACAGTGCTGACTACAACTACAACTGCAAACAGTGCTGATTTTTTAGGAGTCTGGTAAATAAAAAATATTTTGTAAATTCAACTAATGGCAATTGAATAGAAAGAATTATAAAAAGCTGAAGTAAAACGGGGTATGAATAAAGCAATTTATCAGCTGCAACCAAACACTGGCGGTCTTAAGGCCGTTCAAGCCTAGTAAGCATAAAACATATGCCGTTTCAAAAAAGTAAGGCCGAATGTATAAATTGGTTTTTATATTTGCACAAAACGTGTCATTCAATTTTCAAAGTAACTTTTTGACTTAATAAATTTTTGTAATTTATGAACGTATGGCCACGTAAGAAATTGAGGTGTGATATACATTCGTTAAATTAGTAAGTTAGGTCTGTTAGGATTGTATAATATGACAGTCATATTATTGGCTAAATACATAAATTGCTCTCCGTACTTCAAGAAAAAAAATCTTTTGAACATTTGAACTTTCAAAATGACATTTTGGCCTCTAAACTTGTTTTTGTTTTCTATTTATGCATTGGCTAAACAATGATTTTTTTTCCATATAATTGTCTTACATGACAGATTTTATATGTCATATCATCTATGAAATTATGGATGAATACATCATTTGCCCTCTATACTTGTATAAAAAAAGTCTTTTGGTCACTTTAATTTTTAAAATAACCTTTTGGTCCCTTAAACTTTTTTCTTTTATAATTTATGTACTGACCAAGCAATGAGATTTTTCCACATCAGCGTACGTGTTTTGCACTAAGGTAATTTATCTCTAGTCAAGCGTGCATAAATTACAAAAAAATGGGTCTAAGAGGTCAAAAGATCATTTTGAAAGTTGAAGTGACCAAAAGAATTTTTTGCACTAAGTACAAAGGCAAATTGATATATTTAGCCAAAAAAGAATTATCTTAAACAATTAATAAATGTATATGAAGTGAAAAAAAAGAGAAGAGAATCTCAGTATTGTGACACATCAATTCTCCATCTAATAATATTGCAAAATTTGCTTTACACATGTCCATAATGTAAATCAAATAAATTCTTAACAGTTTAATATAGTGCCACCTTGCACTTTTACAGCTAATTTTAACTGTTTACAAAAGAGTTTATCATATTGTCTATTAAGTCAATTTAACTATTATTAGGATGAGTGAATGACTAACCACTCATGGAAATTCACTTGCTCATCCAAAAGTATGGCAGTATACAAAAAACAAAAAGTGCCAAAATTAAAATAAATCCAGTAACCAAAAAAACCCTAAGAGCATGTGTTCTTTTATTAACGTCATTATGAGGCCTCTTCTTGGCCATTATTTTTTTCACTCGAATCAGCTACTCTCTCTTGCCTCTGCCTATGCTGGTAAACCTTCAAAAAAAATAAAATCAAGTGCAAGGCATTAGTGTTATTTATTTTTCATCAAGACTCAGCAACCAAGAGAGAATGGACACTTACTCTATTGGCAGGAGGTGTCCTTTCACAGGTTCTCTTGTTATGGCTTGGTTCTTTACATATACAACACCTCATAGTTCCATACTTCAATCTTGTATTACTTGCTGCTTGTTCCCCTACTTACCTAATTCTTTTGTTCTTAGGTCTTCCAACCCTTCTTTTTAGTTTTGGAGGCAACACTGTATTCCCTCCAGTTTTTGGCTCTAGATTAACATGAGGGATTGGGTGTATTACACCCCTATATGTCTTGAGATATGCTTCTACTTGAAATAGTCATTGCAATATTCTTCAATATTAGCCCTCTTATAAACAAGTGCAAGGCATGCATGTTTACATGGTAAGCTTGATATCTCCCACCACTTACATGAGCATGTTCTTTTTCTTTTGTCAATTGCAAATGCAATTTTTCCTTCCCACACTTCAAACTCATCACTATTACTAGGAATCATCCTATACACTCTGCTCATTTTGATCAAATTATTTGAAGCATTCTTGCACTTTGGTGTCAGTTTTCCTTGCCATGTAGACCCTCTTACAAATCTTTTTTACAGCTTGTGCATGCATTTTTGCCTATATGCATCCAACAGCTTCACAACTGGCAAGCTTTTGTTTCTTCTAAGCCAACTGTTGAAGGACTCTATCATATTATTTTTGATGTGCTCACTTTTAGCCTCAAGCCAGAAAGCATGCTTGACCTATTGTGACAGTGGTATTTTCAATAACCACTCTTTTGCCTTTCCTTCATTCAGTAGTTCAATGTTCTTCATATGCACTTTGAAAGCTTCACTACGAGTTGTTTTTGCAGTAACCCAAAAACCCCTCCTTAGTGTTATCCCAAGAAAGATCTTCCTGAAATTCATGAAGATATGTCTACGACAATATCTATCCATTGATTCATCGGATATTGTTCTCATAGCATTAATAAGTCCCTAAAATGATCAACATACAAATTCAACAAATGAAGACTTTAATTTTCAACAAAACTTCATAATTAAAAGCAATAATATTGTATAAGAATTATAGTATACCTTATGTTTATTTGACATGAAGGTCCATGGATTATCATTATTGTCCCTTCCAATGCATTCTTTTCGACACTCAAGAAAGAAAGTCCAAGTTGCACTTGACTCACAATCAAATACTACTAATGCCAAATGATAGACTCCTCTATTGCCATTAAGACTCACTGCAACCAAACAAACACCCCTATATGGCCCCTTTAAATGGCGACCATCAAGATTAATAAATGGTCTGCATCCATTCGAGAATCCTTCAATCATACCTTTGTGAGAAATGAATACTCTTCCAAAAACAACATCAATACTAGGTAGTATGTTTCTAGATATATAACGCCCCAAAATTTCGGATCTTAAAATGGTATTATTTGAACGGGTCATGAATGGTATCACCAGAGAGAGAAATAATATTTTATTTGGATCCGATGATGATATTAAGCATAATTAATATTTGTGGAGTTAATTAAATTTTATGTGATTGGTCTTAATTAATTAAAGTTGAGATATAAATCTTCATGACAAAGTAAGTAATAAATTATTCTTGAATAGTAGATTAACGGTCTGTGAATAGTAACATCGGTCCAGAACTTTGTATTATTTTGGTAAAAAAAAATTACTATTGATGCTTAATATTTTATTTAATATTTTTGGAGTATGTTTATATGATTTAAGTGGGTGAAAAATATTTCATGAATATTTTTGGAGAATTTAAGTATTTGATGAATAGTGTTTTCAAGTGTAGTGTATTAAGGGAAATTGAATAATTATTTTTATGGAGTTAAGTTAATTAATTGGTGGAGTGTAATAATATTTGGAAGATAATTATTTGATGAATATTTAGAGCCCTTGGATGAGAATACTAGAGACCAAATCCTAGCCATCCATTTGACATAAAATGAAGTAGCCAAGTTTGACTTTGCTACTTAAAATCAACACTTATCCAACTCCATCTTCTTCTCCT
>CANUEP010155856.1:0-42063 GCA_947857235.1 Jatropha podagrica
TACTTGTTTGAGAAATGGATTTAATGATTTTAAAGAGTGATTTTAAGTTGATAATTAGTACTTTTAATGGAGGCATTATGAAAGAAAGGTTTTTGCTTGAAACATGAATTGATTTTGTTAGATTTTACAAGTTGTAAGTTAAGTTATTTTGAAATAATAAGTGTTAATTTTAAAATGTTTTTGAATAAGAAATGGTGAATGAGAAATGAGACTATTTATGGAAGAATTTAATTATTCTAAGCTCTACCATACGTGATTGACATGTGGTACGATGAGATTATTGTGATATATGAGCATGCTCGAGTTATCAGCCCGTATTATTGGTGGAGCTATGATCATATGCTAGGGTTATCAGCCCTTATAAATAGGCGAACGCGCTTATTATTGTGGTGTTTGCATGGACCACAGTGGCCTCAGGTTATGATTGTGTAATTGATGGATGGTGCTTTCATAGGCCATGATTATGTGATTGGTGGGTGGCGCTTTCACAGGCCACGATCTATTCTACTTACATTCTTTTGGTATCGGTATGAGCTTTAGATAAAATGAAAATGGAAATTTTAATTTATTATATTGAAACCAGAAAACATATTGGCATTTACAATATTTTCTTATTTATTTTGAGTTGGTATAAATTTTTAAGTGTGAATTTCTTGTGATCTTTCAAATATTTGGATTTAAGTAATACGATTTCGGTGTTTAAAAAAATTTATTGTCTTGAAATTATTTATTTGGTGTTCCTTGGATATTTTAAATTATTGTTTTTAGCACTACTAAGTCTTCCACTCAGCGCGATGATTTTTATCACACGCAAGTTGTGAGCTATGGGTGCTACGCGAAGACCGGAGAGGTAGCATCAGAGTAAAAGTATTAATTTTGGATAAGATATGTTTATTAGGTTAATAATGCATGTATGAATTTATTATAATAAATTTTGAGGTTGTAAATATTTTAATTATAACTAATGAAATCGGTGGCCGATTAAGTATTATTATTTGATTTCATAAATGGTGTATGAACGATGGTATATATTTTTTTGAATGATTAATTATATAATAAGATGACTTGACATTATATTTTTAGAAGTGTTGTGCGACTTAGTATAATAATTTGGAGTTGAGGTTTGGAGGAGTGAACATTGGAAGTGCTTTATTTTCTTTGTGTGGCAAATCAATTTTTAGGGGAAACTCTTGCGAATTTTCTTGTAGGAATTTCCCTATGTTTTTATTTATAAAAAAAAAAAACAATTTTTAGCAAAATATTACTTGCCTCCTTATGAAAACTAAGCCGCTTCTAATGTATATTTCGGGTTCATCAGGTATAATAAGTCGGTGCTCCGGTACCGAATGTAGCATCCGTCATCTAGTTCTTCAGGATTGGGTGGTGGGTGCTACATTAGGCTATGTTTGGTTGGATGTAATACAATGCAATGTAATGAAATATGTAATGCAATGAAAAATATAGTGCAATGGAATGTAATTGACATTCCATTACTATATTTGGTAATGTATTTGAAATATCTTATACAACGTAATCATCATTTTATTGTTATGTTTGTTTGTAAATATATAATATAATTAAAACACATCTCAAACAATTATACCACAACAATCACTACCACCACCACTACACCAACACAACAACCACACCACCGCCATCTCAAGCGCCACTTCACCATCACAGTCACCACAACACCACCGTCACCGCCATCTCAATCGGCACTTCACCACAACCATAACTACAACCACCACCATAACCACTATCCCCACCATCTTAATTGCCACTCTACAACAACCACCTATTATTTACAAACACCAAAAAATTCAAACAATTCACAAATATTATCAAACACAATCTAGTAATCCAAGTACTATTCTCATAGCCACTCTAACAAAAATAGGAGCATACAAAAAAAGAAACTAATAAGCTAAAAGCTTAAGCGCTAAGCTAAAAGCTTAAGCGCACATAAGTTTGAGATGTCAATAAAACACATTAAGGATTTGTTTGAACATAACCACTCCAACAAAATTAGCAGTATATAAGAAAAAAAACTAAAAAGCTAAAAGCTAGAGCATATATAAGTCCGAGATGTCATTAAAAGAACCATCATTGGTAGATGAAGTCAAATATCTCCATTAAGTAATGTCTTCACAAATGCTTCTTTTTATTCATTCGGAATCGTGAAGAAGATTTCAGTTAGCTCACCATCGCAGCCTTTGAGTGACCTTATGTCTTTCAAACATACTAAGACCTAATAACTTTGTCAACGCACCATTGATCTTCGATCTTTTTTAGTGGCTTCAACATCTTCTGATGCTCGACTAAGCCTTCCAGTCACTTTCCCGATCTCATTACTGATGATTGTTGCCGACTCCCTAGTTATCTTAGACAAAATTGATATATTTTCAATTCTACTCTTCTTTGGCTTTGATCCTCCTTCTTTAGTTGTAGCAAAAATTGATGCACTATTATCATTATCTTCGACGGTGACATTTTCATTTGTATTTGTTGCAACTTCTCTCTCTAATTCTTCCACAACATCAACAGGAGTTTCAGCATCTTTTCCAAAAGCACAATCTTTTCCAAAGGCAATGCACAACTCCTCATAAAATGGAAAACTCTTGAATCTAAATTGCTCAACATTATGATGACTCTACAAAAAAATGTTAGTCAATCATTTATAATATATATTCTATAATAGTATATAATTTATAATATATATTTTACACTATTATATTCTTACTTTCAAATACTCTTCCCAAATAGGTTGCTCTACCGTAACACATTCTTTCAAAATTCCAACCAAAACCACCACAATTACTACCCACTAGCATATCATGGACGACACTAAAGTGAGTCCTCGAAGTCCTTAATTTTGACTCAATATGTGGCTTTGCTTTAATCCCATGTCCTTGCAACTTTCTTTGAAGTAAATCTTCAACAGCTTTAAAATATCCACTCTTGAAATCGCGATCAGCTTTAAACCTTCCTTTAGCATTCAATTCAAGAATAGCCTTAATAAGCTTAGACTCTTCTTTATATGTCCATTGCCTTTTATTTGTTCCTAGTCTTTTTGGGCTAACAATATTCTCTATGACATTTGACATTTGCCTACAACCTAAAAGAAGAGAAAACATAAATCTAATTACTAATGAAGAATACCATTGGAATGTATTTTATTTCTTTTAAAAAAGTTAATATACCTATATGTTTATTTCCAAGTTGTAAGTTTTATTTTCTCTTGTTCTACGGTAGCTAGAAGTGAAAAAGTGGTGAAGTGGAAGAGAAATGCAGGAAACATATAAGCACTATAGTAGAAAGCACTACAACATAGAGCAAGGAAAAGACTCACCATGAGGAACTTTTAATCCATTTCTTCTACTTACAGCATCTTGAAGCACCCGACTATCAGTAGCTAAAGCCTCCCAACCTAGCAATACATAAATAAATTGCATATTTTGTAAACAAACTCCAAGCACATTTACAGCAATTTCACCCTTTCGATTTTGATATCTAGGCCTATCTTCTGAAGGCACCTTGACTCTAATATATGTGTCATCTAAAGCTCCAAGGTAGTTGTTAAACCATTTCCATCTAAAATCTATTGAGTTTGTAAGAATAGGTTCTGGCTTTTTAAGTAAAAAACCTTGTAATGTATGATTGCTTTAAGAACATCTCCAAAATGACTACTAATGGTCTATTCAAAAAACCTAAAGCGAAATTGTATAGTTCTATTCTTCACATGATGTGCAAGCACATGTAAACACATTGCTACTTGTTCATCAACCAACATGTGCTTTGTCTCTTTTAAGCCTCTTTCTTTTTCAAACATAGAAAACAATTTACAAATGCAGCCCTATTCATTCTCAATTGTGATATGCAAACATCACTATCTTCATATACTAATCAATTCGTCATCTTTCTACTTAAGAAAAAACCATTGGTGTATTTATCTTTCAAATAGTAAGTTTGCACTTGAAATATCGCTATAATGCAAAATAATTGATAAAACCAATTTGTTATGTTTAGCATTTCTACCCATTGTTGCAAAGTTGCTACTAATTTCCTCTTCCTTGTGGCTAAACTAAGATGAGTCATGATTGTTAACTATAATTTATACTTAAAAGTGAAAATAAAATAAAATAAAATAAAATGAGTAAGTCTTTGCAAATAAGAAAAATAAAATAATGAAAGATTAAGCAAAAACTTAAGGAATCATTACTACATTTAAAACTTTCACACCATCAAGCATAAATTAGTTCCATGTTGTTGAATCATTCAGGAATTTAATAAAACAAAATATATTAACATAAATGCACCGCCAAAATTTTTAAGCAGCACACATTAACACATACATCATAAGGGGAAGTGAGGTTCAAAATTTTTAAATGCATTTCAAACTGGTTTAACCCATTTCAGTTATGGACTCACTTGCTTATTTTTGAAATGCATTTCAAACTGGTTCAACCCCTTTCAAGTTTTAGATAGGGTATGGGTTCTAAATTTGGGTTTAAGTTTACAAGAAACATAAACTTGAATATACATGCTTATACATTTATTAATTAATAATCTTTTGCAGGAGCAAAGAAGCAACTACTACAAACATTACACGATTCAAAAAACTAGCAAAGTTGGATCCAATTGAACTTGAGAAAAGAATGCTTAAGCAAGAATAAGAATAAGATGATGATCATAATAAAACAAAAGAAAAAGAAGAAGAATTTCTTGAATGCAAAGAAAATGAGTTACAACAAAGCATTGACAAGTTCGTCATCCAAGAAATTAGTAAATCAATAAAAATCCCAAGAGCTATCAAAACATTAGTTTCTAATCTGATTAAAGAAGAAAAGGAAGGACATTGTTTTATTAATAGAGAAACAATGGTGAAAAGGGTGTGTAAGAAATATGCACTGTAAAAATGGCAACCAACATGCTTCAATGAATATACAGCTACAAAGTAACAAAAATAAAGCAAAAGGTAAAACAAGGCACTCTAAAAATGGTTGTAACTAACAACCAGTAACTAAAACACAAACAAATACAAATTAACATTCAAAAGATAACACAACATATGGATTTACATTAATCTAAAATATCAGATAATGGATAAACCAATTAATGAAAACATCCTAGAGTTTTGAAAATGAAAACGAGAATAAACAAATGAAAATGAAAATAGTTATGGAAACATTTTACAAGGACAAATTATTGTCAAAACTATTATTGGACAACGTCCAATAATGATTCTTATTTCTTTTTTATGTCCAATAATAGTTGCTTATCAAAATTAAAATAGCAAGGTGCCAAAAGAAGTGAAAATGTTAACACTTCAGGAAAGGTAACCAAGGCAATCATTCTAGAAAACAAAGTTAGTGTTGTCTATGTATGTCTTATTCTTCTAAGCAAACATTTTTAATCACATAATATAAAAATCATGGTCATATTAAAGGGGAACAGATTCACTTGCACCTAGAGGGGATGGGGATGAGGAAATTAGGCTTTTCTATTTGTTCTTCCACTATTTCCAAGCCTATCAACAAACTCCATTTTCAATAACACAATAAAAAAAAAAAAAGCAAAACAAATACATTCATAGAAATTTTCATTATAAGCAGGTTTGATTATTTGATCGAAAAATCTACTTGGAAATTTAATCCATTGCTTACTTGGGTTTTTCTAAAATGACCATAAGAGCTTAAAATCGAGATAGTAAAATAAAAGATTAGATGATAGTTGATCGATTGGTACCTACTTCAAGAACTAGATTCGGCCAAAGACGACGACACACGCAGAAGAGAAAAGCAACGACCGCAGAAAGTTTGAGCTTTCGATTCATCCCCGTGCTCAATCAATATGAGAAGCTAACTATAGATTGTTGATCGACATTGAGAGGAGAGTTGTTTGGAGTCTTGATCTAATCAAGAATCGACCGAAGTGGTGGTCGAAATATCAGAATTGCCAGATTCATCCTTTAACTCAATAGCAAGTAAATTTAGATGGGTTGGTTAGCGTTATGTCTAGGTTGTTATGTAATGGGAATACATTGATTTTTTTTATTTAATGGATATTACTCCATTTTAAGTGATTGGAATTATATTAGGAATCTTCATTACATTACACTTTAAAAATAAACTTAACCAAACATCGTAATCCTTCTCATAATATAATCACCATTCCATTACATTAGTGATTACGTCTTACCAAACATGCCCTTAGTTCATGGTAGTTCATAGGTCAAGCAAGTCAACATCATAATAGCAAAGTTCCAGTGTGTCTTCTAACAACCCATTTTATTATGCAAGCAAGCATAATATCATACATCAAGTTTAGCTCATGGGATATAAAACCAAACAGATCACACCCTAGATAAGTTTATTCCAATTTATAATCACACAATGCATAGCATTGGGCTTAATAGATTATTAGGGTAAAAAATTCATCAAATCATAACCAATTAATCAATGTCCCTAATTTATTTTCATAGTCTAATACCAAACCAAAATTAACTCAATTTCCACATTCAAACTTACATCAAATTCTTAGGTTATAACAACAGGTATAATTAAGTGATAATTCTCAATTAAAATCAACTAAACATGGTTCATACGTTATGTATTATCCATTGATGTTCATATGATATTTTGGTCTCATTTAAATAGGATTCTAAGGAAAATCACATCAAAGATACATTAGGTATGTATTTAGAGGGTTTAGGCATCATTAGAAGGTCAAAAATACAACATAACATTGAAAGGGACAATGGAGAGCACAGGCAGGGTGTGCTAGACAGCATGGTCACGTTAAAAGGTCACATATTACACTTACAGTCAGTAGGAAGCACGGGCTGGGCATGCTACACAACATAGCCACACTAGAAGGCTAGTTTCAGCACACACACAGGTTAGTACATAACATGAGCTAGGCATACTAGAACCATTTTTGCTATTTGATTCATAAGTTGAGCTATGAGATCCAATTTGACACAAGAGATGGTATAGCCATCTTTCTATTTGATTCATGAAGGACATAAGTGGTGGTATAGCCATCTTGGTCCCCAAAATGCACAATAAATTCGGATATACAAATGGAATGCCATGACAAAACTAGTTTTGATTTTTAAATTATAAATTGAGCTATGAGTATCAAAATTTGACATAAGAGGATGCGTTGGAAAGCTAAGAAGTAGAGCAACAATATTTATGAGGAGCTCAAATATGGATGGAAAATGGAAAGGGTCAAAAAATAGGTTCAAAATAGACAAAAGGACATGTTTAGCATCATAATTTATTAAGTCAAGCAATTCATACAAAATTCTCAATTTTACACTTAAAACTTAAATTCTCAAAATCAATAAATGAGAGAAGAAAGGGTGTTTATGAATACTAACAACAATAAATGGAATCGAGCAAAACATATATTTTTGGAGCACTAACCTCAAAATTACACAATAGCAAACCAACTTCACAATTATGTCTTTCCTTTACCCTTGTCAACCTTAGAAGGTTCACCCTTCTCTATGGGTATGAAAACAAAATAAAAACATCACAAAAAACCATTAAGGATCCATTGTATCATAACCACTAACTTCAAAAATATGACCAAATTAGAGAATAATATATGGATTGCCAAAAAAAATGGAATCTTACCTTGATTATGGAATGCCTTCAATGATCACAACCTAATTGCACCTTAATCTTCCAACTTAAATCACCACTATAATATCACTAACTCTCTCAACTTGTTATTTGATTATAAATTTTAATGATAGAAGTCATAGGAATGGGAGTTGAGTTTCTTCTTTCTCTTCTTTCTCTTTCTTTCTCTTCTCTCTTGTGTGTGTGTTTGTGAAGATGACAACACTTTCCTCTTAAATGAGAGTGTTGACCAGTCTTCTTAGATTAGGATAACAATAAATTTTATTTATTTTTTATTTTTTTTTAGCGCATAATTAAATAAGCTCAATTATATAATCAAAATCCATCAAATAAATTACCCATAGTAGAATATCAATAAATGTAATTAAAACTATATTTTAACAATTACTTTTTTTAATATTAGATTATAATATTGATAAAAAAATCATATTTTGATAATCAAATCCTGATCATAAATATTTAGGTGCAATTAGAATTGTATTACATTGAATTCCATAACTAGGCTTCATAAGGTATAGCTTCACAATTTGCAATTCAAAAATCATTTTATGCATGTACAATCAAAGAAATAACATGTAATCCAGGAATTACAATTACGACTATAATTACAAAAATAACCTATCCAAATTCTAAAAATCAGGGTGTTAGAATCTCGACCTCATTTAAGAGGGAACATCTTATCAATCATAATATCAACTTCAATAAATGAGGTGATATCGCCATGTCTATCAATTACTATGAAACTATAAATCATTTCATACATTAAGCATAATTGAAAACACACTAGGCAATTATCCATTTTTCACAAACACTACTAAAAACATTCATCTACGGTCACCCATCATACAACAAATAACAAGTGGCCAACATCCTTCTTTCCATATAAATAGATTTTCAATTTTAAGTATAAGAATTATTTAAAAACCATGTCATACCAAATCATATTTCTTTTCTTTCAAAATCCATAAAACTCTTATTTCAATATTTCCTTCAAGAAAATAAATTATTTTATGAAATAAAAGTGCTATCAAATACATTTTCATTTTTAGACAAAATAAGAAGATAGCATTACACTAACCTGGATTTGAAAGTTCTCATAGCCTTTCTTCTCTCCTTATTGACTTATCTTCCTATCTGTTCCTCTTAGATACTGTAGCATAAAATTAATATTCATATTAACTTCATACTACTCAATAAACATACATCGCATTTTCAATTCTTTGTTCTCACCTCTTTATTGATATTTAAGGTTCTTTAATATTTTTTTTTTATTCATGAAATTTACATTTTAAATTTTAGAGACAGAAATTACACATACTGAGCTTTACACTTATGTTTATGATTAAGTAATTTATATTTAAGTTTGCTCAATTTTAGTTCAAGTTAAGGAGATCCAAAATTTTCTTCCATTGCACTAGCCCTTTTACCACAACCTTTCCAACATCTTAGGCTACGTCTTTGTAAATTTTCATAATTTTTAAAGTTGATTTAGATAGTAAAAAAGTCTAAACATAACCGTGAAAGTTGCTTAAAGTGTCACAATGAGCAGCCTACATTCACCTAATTACAAATTTGCTTCCTTTCATCTTCTAGACTTTTCCTTTTACCATAATTTTTTCAACATCTTGACACGGTTTCCTATAAAATTTCATTATTTTTGGAGATCATTTATTTATTTAACTAATTCAATCTTTGTGAATGAATTTTCAGACAACTTATATGTAATAATCTTTTAATGAGTTTACCTTTATTATCTCCTTTCACCAATCATGAAATTCAATCTCATAACCTTCATTAGTTCATCTATACTATCATTAGAATTCATAGTCAGCCACTACAAATCATCAACAAGACCAATTCATGAATTTTCTTCCTTTTTTCTAATTTTAAGCATAATTTCATCATTAAACCATTTAAAACAACTTATTATCCTCTTAAATTCTAATTAAAATCATTTGGTAACAAAACCCTTAATTCATATACTTAATTTTAAAATTTAATTTACAAACCATATATGTAGTTATGAATTAAATCATATAGTCTTGAAATATGGAAAGAATTACTAACCTCTTTCCCTTCTCTCGTGTTTTTAAAAAATTGGGATGTTACATTATCTCTATAACATAATTAATTATATCCATTAGTTACATTCTCATCAAGGTAATATCTATTAATTACATCTCATCAAGATAATGTTACTAAATTAAATTAAATTCAAATATAGGTGAAACTACCATATAGATTTTCAAAAATATGTATTTACAAAGAAACTATTTTCACCAGTAGATTTAAAATAGTTAAACATGAATGAATGGACCTAATGACTTATTACCTATTATATAGGTTATAAAAACTAGAAATTTTACTTTTTATTATTAAGTATACATGTTATTATTTAATTGTAAATAAAAAATTACTCTTTTCAACACAATTATAAAAATAAATGCTTTAAAGATAAAATAATTATCTAATATATCAAATTTTATTTACCCAAAATAAATTTTTAGAAATTTAATAAATAATTATAAATTTTTCTTTACACTATTGTTAAAACATTTGTCCTGCATTTATGCAATTAAAATCATGGTATATAAACATGAAATTCCATTATCTTCTTAATAAGATATTTTTTAATCAATAGAATTAAATCATATAACTTAAATATTTGACTTTAAAATCTCTCATTTTTGTAAAATCTAATTATATATAAATACATATAAATAATTAAAATTTTCAAAATTTTAAGTTTTTATTTTTTTTTAAATTTATCTTTTAATAAATATATATGTTAATAAGAAATTTGAAAACTTTTATTTTATTTTTAAATATTATAAATATAATTTAAAATTTTTTTCAGGAGAGATACAAAAAAGGAAAAAAACATATTCTTTTTTTCTTTATGTTTGTATAATTTGTTGGATATATTTTGCAAAAAATAAATTTTTAAATAGAATATATATAATATTTTATTTAGGAGAGATATAAAAAAAAATTATATATATATTTTTTGTATGGTTATAGGAAAAATTGAGGGTTTATTTAGAAAGGATAATCCTTCTTTTATTTAATCTTTTTTAATTAATCAACATATAAGTAACTAAGAATTTCAAAATTTTTATCTTTTTTAAATTTATTTTTTGATAAATATATATATGGTAATGAGAAATTTGAAATTTTCATATTTTATTTTTAAATATCTAATTTTATTTGATTATAATTTAAAATATTTTATTTAAAAAAGAGATAAAAAAGAAAAAATATATTTTACATTTCTAAATGATTTGATTAGATATATTTTTTAAAAAATAAATAGAATAGATAATATTTATTTAAGAGATAGATAAAAAAATATTTTTTTTTTGTATGGTTATAGGAAAAATTGAGGATTTATTTGTAGATAGAATATTTTTATATGTAATCATTTTTATTAATCAACGCATAAATAACTAAAAATTTTAAAATTTTAAAATTTATCTTTTTTAAATTTATTTGTTATTAAATATATATGATAATCATAAATTTGAAAATTTATATATTTTATTTTTTAATGTCTAATTTTATTTTGATTATAATTTAAAATATTTTATTTAAAAAATAGATAAAAAAGTATATTTTTTTAATATTCTTTTCTTTACTTTTATTTATGTGATTTGATTGGATATAATTTTTAAAAAATAAATTTTCATATAGAATGTACATAATATTTTATTTAGGAAAGAGATAAAAAATAAAAAAAAGTATACTTTTTGTATCATTGTAGAAAAATTGAGAATTTATTTGGAGATCAATGAAAAAAATCTTTAAATAGAATGTACGTAATATTTTATTTTTTTCTTTTATCTAATATTTTTTATTAATTAATTAATTAATTTAATTATTTATTTTAAAGTAAAAATTTAGAATAATAGAGAAATAAAATATTTGAATAAATTCATTAATTGATCAACATTAGATCTTAGCATGATTTGTTTTGCAATTTTCATTTATTGACTTGACTTTTATTTTTTATCCATTAATATTAAAATTCATTAAATTATAAGGGCTTAATTTTGAAATTCAAATTGATAATTTTTTAATATAATTTATTTCTTATTATATGTTGAGTTTTATAAAGAGTTTTACTCTTAATAATATTTTTTATTTTTTTATTTTTTTTGTTATTGAATTAATTTTTAACTACTATCACTTTAATTTAGTAAGAAATTTATATCTCCCTTAAAATAAATAGATGGCTTCTTAATGTTAAATGATTTTTAATTTTCTTAATATTTTTTCTCTTATATTCTAAATTTATTTGACTTGAAAAAAAATAGTATTTATGAAAGTGAAAAAAAACTATATATTTTAATTTTTAGTTACTTTTGGAATTTTAAAAATTTATGTGTATATTCATATATTCTTTTTTCTAATGTACTGTGTAAGTAATATTGTCATTATAATCACAGTAATTACATTATCAATTTATTAAGCACATAAGAAGTAGTATTACAAGTTAATCAATAGTATTTATTTTAATGTAAATAAAAAATTATACTTTAATATTATATAGATAAAACAATTAAGAAAGCATAAAAATTGAGTATATAACGAGCATAATCAACATGAAATGTGATAAAAAAAGATTAGTATTTTTTAAAAGGGGATGCTCACGTGACGCTCTCTTTAGAGAGTAAAATTGTCTAAATAATGATCTCTTATTTGAAAATGTGTAATGTACGCTTACTTGGATTTTTGGACTAACCAATGTTAAAAGGTTAATACTAACCAATTAACTAGCTAGCTCATCTTCCTTATATGTTCTTTGTAGATTTAATATGTAGTAAATGTGAGATTCTTACTATGATTTAACTTTTTTGACTTTTTATTTTTCTTCATATGCTATTTTAATTACTTAGTTAAAATAAAAAATTTTAATTCAAAATGATAAATTTAAATCATATTTTAAATGCGTCGTGTGTATCTCAATTTTTACTTAATACACATATTTTATACATAATAAAGAAAAAATAAAACACTATACTACCGTGGGAAGTATAGAAGACGAACTAGCATAATGTAAATACAAATCAACTGATTAAAAATATAATCAATAGCTGGTTAAAACTTTTTTTTTTTTTTTTTTTGGCTACTACATGCACATTAAAAACATAACAAACACTATATATATTATCAGTCGAATCTTAAAAATGGGCAGTATGTTTGGTCCAAAAGAGCAACCTTTTCCAAAATAAGTTATGTGCTTTACGTTGAGAATTCCTTCGTGAAACACGTGATTTTCCCCTTTTAATTTTAAGTATTTCTGTAATTTTTGCAGGTGGAAATTACCGAACACGTCTTTTGACGTTGACTTTAAATCTTTAATGCAGACAAAATGAACGCTAAAAACAAAAAGACCCCAAACACGCACTCACCGCTTGCCCCTATGGAAAGTACTAAGAAAATGACACGAGAAAGGGACCAAAGAGACACGTCAGACTAACTTGGACAGATCCTGAATGCATTGCATGTCCATACATTTATTTTTTTATTTCTTAAATTAGGAGAATTATTATTTAAATACTAAAATTGCAACAAAATTATTAATTCATTTACATGATCTAATAAAATTAACTAATTCCATAAAATTTAGTCTTGTAAAACTATTTTCTTTTAAATAATATTATTTTTAACTATTTATTAACCTTCTCACATTTTATAAAAATTTTCAAATCTTTCGAACTCGAGAATTCTCTATTATAAAAATTTTCAATAATTTCATAAAAATTATTCAAAGAAAAGGATTATCCATATACTCTGTATCCGATAATATTATTATATTATATTTATCGTTTCAGAATGGCCGATTTCACTTTAAAAATCGTTGATTTTTGTTTTAAAAATTATGGTTTAAGATGGTTTTTGAACCCTCAAACTTAATTTTATTCCGGTTTTAAACCAAAACTAAATAATATATTTCAAACTTTTCAATTTTTAAATTTGTAGCATTAATAAATGATAATAATTAAATATTAAAATTGAAAAAACTAAATCAATTTAACAAAAAATTTTAAAAGTTATTTTAAAAAAATTATAAGAAAAAAATTTCTTGAAATTGGTACTGTGGATTTTAAATTAAACCATCAACTTTAATTTTGGAAAATGAAAAATCAAAATCAAAATTTTAAGTATACGAATTTAAATATGGTTTAGAATTAAGAACGGCTAACTACAATTTAGCATGAATTGTAATTAGTTTAGTTTCAATTTGATTTCGATGATGTCTACATTTAACCATAATAAATAAATACTTTCCACAATTGGGAAAAAAAAATTGGTGAAATCCTAATACCTCCTTCTTAGTATTAGAGTCCAATGGGGATAGAGTGATTATTTATTTGGGTTTACTCCTGTCCTTTTCAGTTCAATTTGGCTTTATATGAGGGTTCCGACGGGGGTGAGTGGTCCTGATAGTAAGTTCTAAAGAGACAGTAAAACCGTTGGTCAGCTTACTATTATTGGAGTAGCACTTGAGCTAAGTATGGTTAAGAAATCATAAGTATCTTTAATAGAAATCTCTTTGTCTCTTCTGACTCCTCTACCTTTAGTAGGAATGGAAAGAAAATAATGAATAGTAAAGAAATTATTATTGAAGATTTTGAAAAAAGAATTGATCATTGAAAAATACTTAAAATCCAAAAAGAGCGAATATATTGACAACAAGCGTTTAATATCATCAAAACAGATTACACCATTAAAACTGAAGAATGAGATATTCAAATCCTCAATGCTTTTGAACCATGAAGCTCCTCTCTAAAAAATCTTTCAATAGACGTAAAGAAAAGAAGTATAAGTACATTTATATAGGTGTCGTCCAAGTAGGAAACAAGTCCTTAACCAAAGAACACTTGAATACCTCTATCCTTTCTATTTTGAGAGCTGTAAGATTTTCTGATTTCGAGGATTCCTTTCCCAGTTTTATAGAGTTAAGTTTTTGTAATGGTTCAATCTCTTTTGATTGTTATCCAAATCTTACATTCTCTTTGAGGGATCAAAATATTCTTGATTCTTTATTTTTGCATATCAAAACTCATAACTACAAGATGCTTCTTGGTTCTATTTTCATTGCTTTGAATTTTAGAATTCATTATAAAACCATGATGATAGTACTTGCATCTAATGCTTTAGTTCATTACAAAAAAGGAGAAACCTTACTCTTACAAACAGATTTCTCAAAAACAAACACTGTGATCCCAAGATCCATTAAATAGAAAGATATTGATCTCCCAAAAGAGTGGACCCTAGAAGAAATCACCAAGCTCACCATCAAACCAATTCCAAGCTCGATTTCCAATCTTAGACAGATCACCCAGTATCTTGATGGAAATATTAGTTTATCTTTTGATAGAAGGTCTACAAGCTTAAATGAAACTAATACTACTGACAGAGCTTCAAAATTACCTTCAGTCATTTATGCTCTATACTATGGTCCACAACCATCCAGACATTCAATCTCAACTCCTCCAATATTCTACCCCACATATTTACCTCCCCAACCAGTCCAACCATATAGGTACTCCATTTCAAAAATTCACCAAAGACAACCATCAGACAGAGTTGAAGAACCTGAAACCAATATCCAAAAAATAAACCACCAAAATACCATTTCCAGACCAATATATACCATTCTAGTAGAAAGACCTCCATCTCCCCTCCTCCTACCTTTTATGCAGTAGCTAATAACATAGATGCTGAACTCAATATTTTGATAAAAAAATTTTAAGATTGATAAAAAATATTTGCATAATGATTTTTATTCATCTCAAAACGAATAAAAAAGAGTTTGGTTTTTCCAAAATTTCCTTAAATAGAGGCATTAAAAATATTATGATTACATGAAGCAAAATCTTATGAACATATTATTTTTTGAATGGTTTAAAACTTATGCATCTGCGAATAAAATTGAATACCCTTTCAAGTCCATTTAGGTCAATTCCATTTCGAAAACAACCACTTGGGTCACTTTAGATGGCTGAATAGAGTTTGTTCATCCCCCTCTTAAAAAAAATAGAATTTCATGTTCCTCATTATAAAGATCTTATTATTATTGTAGCTTTCAAAAATGGAGATTCTAGTACATCCAAGGAAGTCTAGAATCTTTTTTAGCAAAATAATTTTACAAATAATCATTTGTATACTATAGGAGGGTAACTTAATAAGATAAAATAAAATCTCAATCATCCTAGTGTCATTTCTCAAATGACCATAGCTCATGTCCTAAAAGAAATAAAAGTCAAAGTCCTCTTTCAAACCTCATGAAATGATGAGTAACAGTAGAGTTCAGTTCCAAATTATGCCAACCTAGAATGAATTTATAGAAGCAATTAGGAGAAATTAATAAAATCTTCCCAATTTTGATACTCCTGTATTCTAAAGGGTTATTCTAGGTACTCCTTCTCCCCCAACTCCTCCTTGTCCAATTAAAACCTTTCCATCTTAAGAAGCCAATTCTAATCAAATGAATATCATCAATGTCCTTGATCAAGTTTCTGGTAATAAAGAGAATGCGTTCAAAGAAGGAAAACCTCTTGAAATCCACAAGCTTTATTAGAATTTTTGCAAAAACCACCTCCCCATAATCAAATTAGCGCAAAAACTCAATGTTCTTTCTCAACATCATTATACTACAGCATCTATCTATGAATGGAACATAGATCACATGTCTCAATATAATATCATTAGCACTCTTCAACAGATGACTATGACAGCTAATGCTTAAAAAACCCAAACTATAGTTTCTAACCAAGCTATAGCTGACCTTCTTATTGCGGGTTTTATAGGTCAATTGAAAGGATGATAGGATCACCACCTCACTTTCAAAGATCGTTTTGACATTCTCAATGTTGTCAAAGTTGATGAGGCTGATCAATCAATTTTGGATGATCATTGCCAACCAATTCAAAATGTTGTTGCCACTTTCATCTTTTCTATTTTCTTACATTTTGTAAGAGATACTTCACACGTTAAGTACAAAAATGTTGAATTACTCTCAAATTTAAGGTGCAAAAAGCATAGTGATTTTACTTGGTATAAAGATACCTTCCTTACAAGAATCATGCTCAGGAAAGATTCAAATTAGCCATTTTAGAAAGAAAAATTTCTTGCAGGTCTTCCCCTTCTATTAGAGAAAAGGTCAGAAATAGGATCAAAGAGGATTATGGTAAATAGATACCTTATATTAAGCTCACATATGGTCAGTTAATAAGTTACACTAAAAAAGAAATTACAAAAACAGCTAAAAAAGAATTGCATAAAATAAAAGTTGAACATGATTCATTTTGTCAACAGTTCGATATCTCCATAAAAAGTCCTTCTCAAAAAATGTGTTCTGATTGTAAAAATAAAAAAAAAAGATTCCAAAGATTACAGAAACTCAAAAAGGCAGTACAGAAAAGCCAAGCCATCTTCTTCCTCCTCATTTTCTTCCAAAAAAAAATCTACAAAACATAATCCCTAGAAAATATTTGATTTCAAAGATGTTACATGTTGCAAATGTGGGAAAAAGGGACATATAGCCAAGTATTATAGTCTCAAAAAAGTTAAATGAGCTTCATCTTAAAGAAGATATCATGGAAAAAATCCAATGCCTTCTTCTTAACTCCTTAGATTTAGAATCCTTTGAAAATGATGAAGCCTTTCAAATTGATGAGCTTGCTACCTTGTCTTCATCATCTTATTCAGAATCTGAACTGGAAAAAGAAATAAATATTCTCACTAAAGATAAAAAAATTTTCCTTGATATCATCAACCATATATAGGATCTTGAAATTTAGAGAGAGTACCTCCTTAAACTCCAAAAATCTCTTGAACAACCCTCCACCCAAACCCTCCATTAGGACTTGCCATTATGATCTCACTGAAATTTTGGCAAAAGGGAGTCAATCCAAACCAAGCAATCTTACACTTTCAAGATTATAAGAAGAGATTCAAATGATTAAGTAGGAATCAAAATTAAGCAGAAAAAAGATTCAAAAACTCTTCAATTTCTTCTTTTGAGTCATCTTACTTTCCACAATCAGAATCCTGAACATGAACAAAATCCATTGTTACAAGAACCTCAGAAACTTTCTGAAGACTTCATTTATATTTTGAAACAAATAACTTCGCAGAAATATTTTATCAAAATAGAGGTTTCAAGATAATTTTCAGGTTCATACTATTGTACCTTTTGATATTGAAGCAGACCTCAATTGCATTAAAGCAGAAACAGTGCCGCAAAATTTTCTTGAAACAACAAGTGATGGCTTTAGAACTATAAATAATATTGCTCCAACAATTAAGCATAAATTTGAAGCCTCTGTCCTCAATAATAGTGTTCATATAAAAACCACATTTCTTATTATTGAAGACATTTCATATAGTGTCTTTTTAGAAATTTCATTCATTAACATAGTCACTCCCTATCAAGTTGATCATGCCTTTATTTCTTTAATTCTCAATAACACTAAACTCATTTTTTCATTTGTAGAAAAGGAAAAATTGCAAAATTTAGATCTTTTAAATGCCCATTCCATTTATATTTAGTTTTATTTCTGTTTACTAACTTTTTCTTTTTAATTTTCAAGATGGATAAAAAAATAAAAAAATTTTGTTCGATCACTTTGCCAGTTTTCCTAAAAAGGACAAATTTATCATTTAAAGTTCTTCTTGGTAGCCAGATAGATGATATCCAACAATTCATTCTAGACAACTTCTTGAATTCACATGGGGAATATAGCAGAATATTAGCAGTTTAAACGCATTATCATATTATTTTAGCCAGATTTTTAAAGCTCAGATTGTATCTTACAATGAACAATCTAGCAGAGGAGAACGTTCAAGTAGCCAAATGCAAAATTCTAACCAACTAGAATATTGTAAAAATTGCGATATAATGATAAAAATTTTTACATCTTTTTATCAACAGATTCATGAAGAAAATCAAAATCTCAAGAATAAGATCAAGATTTTGTCCACCCCACTGGTAGAAGAGACTAGACAGCACCTAACCCCACTGGTTAGGGAAGAATAACTGAGTGCACCTTTAGCCTCACTGGCTAAAGAGAAAAATCTAAGAAATTCTTTCTACTTATCAGCAAAAGGAACTCTTTCAAAAAAGTTGACTGATGAAGATCTAGAAAAAAGAAAGGCAAGAATTTTCTTTTTCAGTCAGACTTATTTGAAAAAATTTCCTACAGACATTAAGAACAAAATCTGCAAAAGGATTGATGAAAGCTCCATGCAAAGGCAAGAATATATTCTAAATTTTCTCTAAGGCTGTTCTAAATAAGGTTTTGATTCCAAGATTACCCTAGACATGAAAAACTCATTACGGTGAAAAAAGCAGAACCTACCCAAAGACGAATTTAAAATGCCAATTCTCTCCTTTTACAAGAAAGGATTGCAGGTGCCATATGACTTAGAGCATTTGTAGGGTTTGTCTCAACCTCTCTGATTTGAAACCAATAACAATTGGGAATAAAGAAATTGGTGAAATTCTGATAACACCTCACACCCTATTAGATTATGGATATCTTCACCAACTTATTTTCATAAAACTAGATCAAACCGATAGCTTTGGGAGAAAATTGTAAACAATCGTTAAAGAGAGTTCCAATTTTGAAAAATATGCCCTGGTAATGATTGATACAAAAGATCTTGAATGGATTAATGGATTCAAATATCTAGCTCAATATAAAATATTAGTAATGGCAAAAAATGGATATCCTAGTCCAAAAGTAGATTACATTCCATGGCCTTATCGTAATAATTCCCTCCGAGAGCAAATAAGGCATTGAGGATCTAGGATCTTTGCGTGAAATTTTGATTGGGATGATTCTTATTTTGTCAAACCAATAAAATTAATTACTGAAGATCCTTACTGCAAGATCTATGGTACCAAGAATGTACAAATATCTATGGAGATATCTTTTTGGTCTAATTCATATTTCATGAACCTAATTTAGTTATACAGAATGGAATATGAAGAAGAATTCAAGAAAGGCATCACAAGAGGTAACGATGAGAAATCTATAAGTCTATTTTGGTATCAATTAAAAAAAAAATTAGACAGGTTTTCAGAGAGCAGACTCAAAAGACATTTCGACTAGAAGATTGAAGAATATATCCAGTGCAAGAAAGCAAACATAAAGAAAGATGTTGGAAAATCCTCTTCTCTCACCACAAAATAATATCCACCTCCACTCATAAGTGGGTGGGACCCATACGTTTCCCAATAATATCTACCTCCACTCATAAGGGATGAGACCCACATATTCTCCACTTATTACACTTGCCCAAACAGTAAAAACCCATGCCCAAATAGGATCCTTGTCCAAAAAATTTCCTATAAAAGAGAACTCATCTCTCTCTCCCAACACAAGCATTACACAACAATACACATACATCAAACACATCTCTCTATCTCTTTACAACACTCTACTCCTCCTACACTTCTACCTCCTACCTCCAACACTATATCTGAAACACATCTCCCTCTATAACCTTCTCCCCTTCCCTCTCATCATTCCTTCTTATCCTTCTCCTTCTACCATATCCCTCTCCTACCTTCTCTTAGATAATATTATTATCATATATTAAGTGCTTGTAATAGTAGAATTTTGTAATCATTAGAAGTTGTAGTAATTAAGTAGATGCTGTAATCAAGCTTGGACTTTGTACTAAGTTCCTTAAGTAATTTATGTAAGTGTTCTTTCATACCTTTCATTTATGTTTATTTTGTTCTAACTTGTTCTTCCTTTATTATTTATGTTTGTTTAAGTTATTATTTATTTTCCTTTTATTAGTCTTTATCTACTCATTATTCCAGTTCTTACTGGTCCATATTCTTTATGCTTATTTAAGTTGTACTTTCGTTATTTTCTTTTACTATACCAGTTGTTCATGAAATTGCACAAGCCAATTGTTCATAAAACTGGTCCTTACCTAGTTCGTGTTACTGGTTTTGTTTACTTTAGTATTTATCTTCTAGTTTCTAGTCCTTTGATTTGATATCCAGTTATTTGGTTTTTTATTTTATTTTCACGTTATTTTCCAGTTATCTGGTCAATTAATTTACTTTTTATCTTTCCAGTTATTTGGTCCTTTACATTTATGTTATTTATTTCTTTTAATTAATTTATGATCTATTCTCTTATTTATGTTATTTCTTTTAATTATTTATTTTCAGTTACTTTTTTATTCTTACCTTTAGTTATTTCCTTTAATTAATTCTATTGTCATCCTTGTAATATTAATTGTCTTCTCTATTATCTATCCCTTTCGATCCTTCCTTCTCCTTGGTATCAAAGCTCAACGAGGATAGAGTGGTTATTTATTGGGTTTACTCATGTCATTTTTAGTTCTTTTTGGCGTTAGTGTGAGGTTTCGATGGGGGTGAGTGGTTCCGATAGTAAGTCCTGGAGAGGCAATAAAACTGTTAGTCAACTTACTATTACTGCAGTAGCACTTGAGCTATGTATTGCTAAGATACAATGAGTATGCTCGATAGAAATCTCTTTATCTCTTTTTACTCCTCTACCTTTAGTAGGAATGGAAAGAAAATAATGAATAGTGAAGAAATTATTATTAAAGATTTTGAAATTGACAAAACATCATTGCACAATGAATTTTATGATTCTCATAACAAAGAAAAAAGACTTTCGATTTTTCAAAAATTTTCTTGAACAAAAACATCAAATCTAATGCGTCAAAAGGGCATGACTATTCTATTTTTGAAATGATTTGAAGAATTTGCTTTCAAAAATAATATTGAATATCCTTTCAAAACCAAGGAAAGTGATTTTCAAAATAAAATTTTTTGAACAAAACTCAGAAGAAGAATAGTCTCCCCAAAACTTTGAAGAGTCTTCAAAGACAGAGGAAATAATACTTTTTTCTTTACTCATTTGTGAAACTAACGAAGAGGAAATATATAATCATGATTTTCACACTAGCAACAGTTATCATAAGATGCATGATCATGATTTTCAAACAAACAACAGTTATCAAGAGAAAAATTGGTGGGAAGACCATTCAAATCCTCAAAAATATTGTTTCATAAATAGTCATTCATCCCAACACTTTGAGATCCCCCTATCCTTGTCACTTCTTTGCATATAAAAAATATTTCTTTATTTGCTAACAAAAAATTTTATAATCCTATTTAGCATAGGGATATTCTCCCCCAAAAATATCTCATTCAAATACTTTGGGAAAATGATTTGAATAAAAAAACTTTTTCTTAATATTTCCCTGCTTCAAAAATTTCTTTTTTACATGATTTGCCAATCCAAACCTCAAAATCTTGTTTTTCTTGGTCAAGATTTTACTAACTTCTTAGATTTCTCTTCTCCTTTTCAAAATTTTCGTGATCTCAAAAAAATTATTGTTTCACCACTTTCAAATGTCAAGAAAATAAATGTTCTATCAAAAGAATAAAAGCTTCTCCTTGGTATTATTGGTGATGTTTCAAATCCAGAAATCCAAAAGAGAATGCATCATAAAACTTCAACAGTCTTTTCACACAACTTCTTTGTCTCGTGAAGTACTTGACAAAAACAAATACTTTGATCTTACTCTTTAGGGAATAAAGAAAAAAATCAGACTTGTTAAGTAAGAACTTCAATAACTAAAATAAAAATTGAAAAAATAATATTCAAGTTCTTCACTCCTTGATCACTAATGCTCAGGACTCTGAAGATAATATTGAAAACAAATGCTTTCGTTGCAAAAATCTAAAAAAATTTCAACTGATTTTTTTTTGTACTTTACAACAAGACATCTCTCAAAAATACTTGATCAAAGTCACATTAAGTTTACAATGTCAATCTCAACAAAAGGCAATTTGTTTTCAAAAAGATTTTTAAATTAATACTATTGCACTCTTTGGTATAGGGGTTGACCTTAATTGTACCAAAGAAGGAACAGTATCTATAACCTTTCTCTAACGAACTGACGAAGAGTTGAGAACAGCTAATGACACTCCTCTAAGGATCAAGTAGAAAACAGATGCTTTCATTGTTAATAATGATGTTCACATTTTAAATCATTTTCTCATTGCACAAGATATTTCTCATAGTATTATCTTAGGTACACCATTTATCAACAAAATCACCCATTATAGTGTTGATTTTGATCATACTTCTTCCAAAGTAAATGGCAAAAGGTTAAGTTTTTCTTTTATGGTAAAACCAAAAAGTAGGAACCCCAATCTTTTAGAAGAACATTCTTTGCACATAAATCAACTTAGTCTCCTTGTACAAACAAAAGAAAAATAGTTCAATGATTTGAAATAAAATGTCATTTTCCAAAGGATTTAGGAGCAGTTGCAAGGTAATTCAACGAAACAGAAAATTTGTGATTTCCAAAAACTTATTGAAAAAGAGATTTGCTCAGATTTACCAATAGCCTTTTAGAATAAAAAACAACACATGGTAGATCTCCCTTATGAAAATGATTTCAGCAAATCACAAATTCCCACAAAAGCCAGGCCTGTTCAAATGAACAAGGAACTTGAAGAACATTATAGGAAATAAATTGAAGATCTTTTGAAAAAGGGATTGATTACTAAATCTAGATCTCCTTGCAGCTGTGCTGCGTTTTATATAATTAAAAGAGGAGTTCCTAGATTAGTTATTAATTACAAACCCTTGAACAAAGCGCTCAAATGAATAAGGTATCCTAATCCTAACAAAAAGGATCTTTTGCAAAGACTTCATAATGCACAAATTTTTTCTAAATTTGACATGAAATCAGGTTTCTAGCAAATTCAAATAGATCCTAAAGATAGCTACAAAACTGCTTTTATCATTCTATTTGGACAATACGAATGGAATGTCATGCCTTTTGGTCTTAAAAATGCGCCTTTTGAGTTTCAAAGTATCATGAATGATATTTTCCCATCATTCACTTTTGTATTATATACATTGATGATGTTTTGATTTTTTTTCTTCATCCATTGAACAACATTTTAAACATTTATAACATTTTTGCATATTACCAGAAAAAATGGATTGGTTGTGTCAAAATTTAAAATTAGTCTTTTTCAAATAAAAATTCATTTTTTAGGGCATTATATCACTCAAGGGACCATTTCTCCCATAAAGCGATATTCATCTTTCAGAAAGAATTTTCCTATTAAATCCTTGACAAAACTCAATTGCAATGATTCTTAGGCAATTTAAACTATGTTTTAGATTTTTACCCGAACTTAAATCAATTATGCAAACCTTCACATGATCGACTAAAGAAAAATTCAGTTCGTTGGTCTGATGAACATACTAACATTGTTAGAAAGATTAAGGAGCAAATTCAAAATATTCCTTGTCTAAATCTTGCAAAACCTGATGCTTTTAAAATTATAGAAACTGATGCTTCTAATCTTGGCTATGAAGGGATTTTAAAGCAAAGAAAAAATGGAGCGGAATAGAAAGAATTACTCCACCATAAAAAGAGAAATCCTTTCTGTCGTCCTTTACATTTTAAAATTTCAAGTTGACCTATTAAATCAAAAATTTCTTTTACGAAGTGATTGCAAGGCTGCAAAAGAAATTTTACAAAAGGATGTGGAAAATATTGCTTCAAAGCAAATCTTTGCTAGATGGCAAGCAATATTAAGTGTTTTTATTTTGATATTGAATTTATCATAGGTGCTACAAATTCTATTCCAAACTATCTAATAAGAGAATTTCTTCAAAACAAGTCATCATGATTCCAAGAAAGTAACAAGGTAATAAAAATATTGGCAAAGGAAAAGAAAAATTTCGACATTAAAATCCAGAATCTCTGATATACAAAATACATTCTTGGACCGAAATATTTCAAGAGGAAAAAACCTTCCAACAAAAACCGGTGCAAAACACTGAACCATCCACCAGTATAAAAAACACTAGAGACACTAACCAAACTAATCCTACAATAACCTATAACACCTCAGGACTCTAAGAGTGGCTTCAATCAATTTCAGAAAATCTTGAATTAGCAGCATTAGTTAGAAATAATCTACCTGCAAGCCCTCAAAAGGAAGCACTAGATCAACTCTTAGGAGGTAAACAACTTATGGTACATAATCCATAAGTCAAAACTCTCACATAAAATTTTTCTCAAAATTTAATTTCAGAAGATTCTTATCAAAATTTCCTCTCTCAAGAATCTTCTCAAATATTTTTCCGAAATATCTTTCTAAAAAAATTTCAAAAACTAACTCTTTAAAATATTTTTTTAAAGATTCTCACCAAACTATTTTGAACATGGAAGATGGATTTTATAATCCAGATCCTTGGATTTCTATGAAAATTCTCTTAAAACCTCGTATTTACTATGAATTCATTCTTGAAAAAATAGATTCTATGAGTTTTAGTAATTTTAATCTTAGTAGAAGCAAAATAACTTTTGGTATCATTTTACATAATGAATAAAAAAATGACCCTGAAATAGGGTATTCCACTGTCTAGATTCTCAAAATTATTCATCCAAGAGGAATGGACCCAAGATTTATGCCAAACTAAAACTCTAGATTGTGACAAAAATCCTCATTGCCAAACCGTTTCTTATTGGGACGACTAATAAATATGGACCAATGCCTTCTTCATCCAAAACAAACACAAAAAATATTCTTGGCTTTTCTTTCTTAGCTCAAGAAGCCAACAAATCGATATGACCAAGAAAAAAATCCCATTGTGGTTCTCCAATTGGTGAAAATGGTATGGAGTTCTACTCCAAATCCTCCAGAAAGATAACTTTAAAGGATCTACCTTTTCCCAAAAAAATTATTCCTCCACAGAGTTTGAAACCTCATTTAATCCATTATTACTCTTTACCAAAAAATTTCATGTACCTTGGATAGTACATTGGGAATATGGTTATAAAGATGACCCTAAAGCAGAATTCCTATCTTAATCAGGAGATTCAAAAAAATCAAATGGTGGGATAACTTCAAAATGGGTCATATCTCGACTCTTCAAGCAGTTCGCTAATGGTTTCATGCCCAAAACAAGGGAAAGGAAATTTCTAAGCACTCCAGAATTGAATTTCAAAACCAAAAGGATTAGATCAGTTCCCTTCTTGCCCAAGCAAAATCAGAAGAAGATATGTTCAGTATCATGGTTAACCTGGTATAGTTGTGCTCTAAAAAGACTGAGAAATCTCCCAATGAATGTTCAGAACCAATTATAGACCTAGCAGATGAAAACGAAGATGATTGTTATGAAATTTTTCTGCCTATAAAGTTATATTCATAAAAGAAAATTTTAGATAGGTTTCTAAATAGCAGACTCAAAAGATAGTTCAACTAGAAGACTGAAGAATATTACTAGTGCAATAAAGTAAATATAAAGGAAGATGTTGAAAAATCCTCTTCTCTCACCATAAAATTATATTCACCTCCACTCATAAGTGGGTGAGACCCACATGTTCCCCAATAATATCCACCTTCACTCATAAGTGAATAGGACCCACATGTTTCCCACTTATTACACTTCTCCAAATAGTAAAAACCCATGCCCAAATAGGAACCTTGCTAAAAAAATTTCCTATAAAAGGCAACTCACCCTTCTCTCCCAACACAAGCATTACACAATAATACCCACACATCAAACACATCTCCTCTCCTCTCTCTCTCTCTTTACAACACTCTACTCCTCTTGCACTTCTACCTCCTACCTCCAATATTAACTCTCAAACACATCTCCCTCTACAACCTTCTCCCCTTCCCTCTCATCCTTCCTTCTTATCCTTGTACCAGATCCTTCTCCTACTTAGATAATATTATTATCATGAATTAAGTGCTCGTAATAGTAGAAGTTTGTAATCAATAGAAGTTATAGTAATTAAGTAGAAGTTGTAATCAAGTTTGGACTTTGTACTAAGTTCCTCGAGTAATTTATGTAAGTGTTCTTTCCTACCCTTTATTTATGTTTATTTAGTTCTAACTTGTTGTTCCTTTATTATTTATGTTTTTTTTGTTATTATTTATTTTGCTCTTAATTAGTCTTTATCTACTCATTACTCCAGTTCTTACTGGTCCATATTATTTAAGCTTATTTGAGTTGTAGTTTCTATATTCTCTTTTACTATACCTGTTGTTCATGAAACTAGTCCATGCCTAGTTCATGTTACTAGCTTTATTTACTTTACTATTTATCTTCCAGTTATCTGGTCCTTTAATGTATTGTTTATCTTTCTAGTTATTTGGTCCTTTACATTTATGTTATCTGTCTTTTAATTAATTTATTTTCTATTTTCTTATTTATGTTGTTTCTTTTAATTAATTATCTCTTGTTGCTTTAGTAAATTTATTTTCAATTACTTTTCTCTTCTTCCTCTTGGTTATTTCCTTTAATTAATTCTCTTCTCTATCTCTCTAATATTAATTCTTCTCTATCTTCTATCCCTTTCGATCCTTCCTCCTTGTTGGTATAAACCCTTCAACTTTTTTTTTTTTTTTTTGCGTCATCTTGCTTTCCCCAATCAGAATCCTGAACATGAACAACAACCATTGTTGTAGGAACCTCTTCTTGCCTTTAGTTATTTCCTTTAATTAATTCTATTATCATCCCTTTAATATTAATTGTCTTCTTTATTATTTATCCCTTTTAATCCTTCCTCCTCCATGGTATCAAAGCTTGATGAGGATAGAGTGATTGTTTATTGGGTTTACTCCTGTCCTTTTTAGTTCTATTTAGCTTTAGTGTGAGGGATCCGACGAGGGTGAGTGGTCCCAGTGGTAAGTCCTAGAGAGGCAGTAAAATTGTTAGTCATCTTACTATTACTAGAGTAGCACTCAAACTAAGTACTACTAAGAAACCATGAGTATCTTCAATAGAAATCTCTCTATCTCTTTTGACTCTTCTACCTCTAGTAGGAATGGAAAGAAAATAGTAAATAGTGAAGAAATTATTATTGAAGATTTTGATAAAAGAATTGATGATTGGAAAATACCCAAAGTGCAAAAAGAGAGAATATACCGACAACAAGGATTTAATATCTTCAAAACAAATTACACCATCAAAACTGAAGAAAGAGATATTCAAATCCTCAATCCTTTTGAAACCATAAAGCTCCTCTCTAAAGAGTCTCTCAATAGGCACAAAGAAAAGAAGTATAAGTACATTCATATAGGTCTCGTCCAATTAGGAATCAAGCCCTTAACCAAAGAAGGCTTGAATACCTGTATCTTTTCTGTTATGAGAGATGCAAGATTTTCTAATTTTGAGGATTCCATTCTCAAGTCTATAGAGTCAAGTTTATGCAATGGTCCAATCTCTTTTGATTGTTATCCAAATCTTATAGTCTCTTTGAGGGATTAAAACATTATTGATTGTTTGGTTTTGCATATCAAAACTCATAACTATAAAATGCTTCCTAGTTCTATTCCCATTGCTTAGATTTTCAGAATTCATTATAAAACCATGATGACAACATTTGCATCTAATGCTTTAGTTCACTGCAAAAAGGGAGAAACCTTACTCCTATAAACAGATTTCTCAAAAGCAAACACTGTAATCCCAAGATCTATTAAATGGAAAGATATTGATCTCCCAAAAGAATGGACCTTCGAAGGAATCACCAAGCCCATCATCGAACCAATCCCAAGCCCTAATACTAATCTTAAACAAATTAGTTAGTACCCTAATGGAAAGATTAGTTTATCTTTTGATAGAAGATCTACAAGCTCAAATGAAACTAATACTACTAATAGAGCTTCAAAATTACCTTCAGTCATTTATGCTCCATACTATGGTTCACAACTATCTAGACATTCAACCTTAACTCCTCTAGTATTCTATCGCACATATATACTTCCCCAACCGGTCTAGCCACATAGGCACTCCATTTTAGAAATTCACTAAGGCCAACCATCAAACATAGTTGAAGAACCTGGAACCAGCCTCCAAACAATAAACTATCAAAATATCATTCCTAGGCCAGTTTATACCATTACAGTAGAAAGACCTCCATCTCTTCCTCCTTCTCCTACCTTTTCTACAGTAGCTAAGAACATGGATGTTGAAATCAATATTTTGATGAAATATTTTAAGATTGATGAAAAATATTTGCATAATGATTTTTATTCACCTTAAATGAACCCAAAAGAGTTTGGCTTTTCAAAAATTTCCTTGAACAGAGGCACCAAATCCAAGAAAAATATTATGATTACATAAAGCAAAATCTTATGTATGTATTATTTTTTGAATGGTTTGAAACCTATGCATTTGAAAATAAAATTGAATATCCTTTCAAGTCCATTCAAGTCAACTCCATCCCTAGAACAACCACTTGGGTCACTTCAGATGGCCGAATAGAGTCTGTTCATCCCCCTCTTAGGAAAATAGAATTTCATGTTCCTCATTACAAAGATCCTATTGTTGTTGTAGCTTTCAAAAATGGAGATTCTAGTACATCTAAAGAAGTCCAAAATCTTTTTGGATAAAATAATTTCCTAAATAAACATTTGCACACTATAGGAGAGCAGCTTAATAAAATAGAACAAAATCTCAGTCATCCTACTGTCATTTCTCAAATAACCCCAGCTCCTATCCTAAAAGAGCATAAAAGTCAAAGTGCTCTTTTCAAACCTCATGAAATGATGAGTATCAGTAGAGTTCAGTTTCAAATTATGCCAACCCAGAATGAATTTATAAAAGTAATTAGGAGAAGTTTCCCAAATCTTTCCAATCTTGACATTCTTGAATCCCAAAGGGTTATTCCAAACAGTCCTTCTCCCACAACTCCTCCTTATCTAATTAAGCCATTTCCATCTCAAGAAGCCAGTTCTAGTCAAATGAATATCATCAATGTCCTTGATCAAGTTTTTTATAATGAAGAGAATGCATTCAAAGAAGAACAACCTCTTGAAATCTATAAGCTCCATTGGTATTTTGCAAAAAATAACCTCTCCATAGAGTAAAAGCCCAATGTTCTTTCTCAACATCATTATAATGCAACATCTGTCTATGAATGGAACATAGATGGCATGTCCGAGAATAATATCATTAGCACTCTTTAGCAAATGACTATGGCAACAAATGCTTACAAAACCCAAACTACAATTTCTTACCAGACTGTAGCTGACCTCATCATTGTAGGTTTTACAAGTCAATTGAAAGGAAGGTGGCATCATCATCTCACTTCCAAAGATTGTTCTGACATTCTCAATGCTGTCAAAGTAGATGAGGTTGATCAACCAATTTTGGATGATCATTGCCAACCAATTCAAAATGTTGTTGCCACTCTCATCTTTTCTATTTCCTTATATTTAGGAGGAGATACTTCACAAGTTAAGGACAAAAATGTTGAATTACTTTCAAATTTGAGGTGCAAAAAGCTCAATGATTTTTACTTGGTATAAAGATACCCTCCTTACTAGAATCATGCTCAAGGAAGATTCAAATCAACCGTTTTGAAAAGAAAAATTTCTTACAGGTCTTCCCCCTCCCTTAGGAGAAAAGGCCAAAAATTGAATCAAATGGGATTATGGTAAAAAGATCCCTTATAGTAAGCTCACATATGGTCAGTTAATAAGTTACACTAAAAAAAAAGGTCTTAAAATTTGCCAAGATCTAAAATTACAAAAGCAGCTCAAAAAGGAATTGCATAAAACAAGAGTTGAACTTGGTTCATTTTGTCAATAGTTTGATATCTCAACAAAAACTCCTTCTCAAAAAATGTGTTCTGATTGCAAAAATAAAGAAAAGGAGTTCAAAGATTATAGAAACTTAAAAAGGCATTACAGAAAAGAAAGGCCATCTTCTTCCTTCTCGTTTTCTTCAAAAAAAACTTCAAATCAAAACCCTTGGAAAAAACCTAATTTCAAAGGTGTTACATGTTACAAATGTTGAAAAAAAAGGATACATAGCCAGGTATTGTAGAGTCTCAAAAAAATTAAATGAGTTTAATCTTGGAGAAGATATCATAGGAAAAATCCAATGCCTCCTTGAAACCTCAAATTCAGAATCCTCTGAAAATGATGAAGCCCTTCAAATTGATAAGCTTGCTGCCTTGTTTTTATCATCCTCTTTAGAATCTAAACTAAAAAAAGAATAAATGTTCTTACTAAAGATCAAAATTTGTCTTTCAACCAATTATAGGATCCTGAAATTCAGAGAGAGTACCTCCTTAAACTCCAACAATCTCTTGTCATTATGATCTCACTGAAATTTTGGCAAGAGGAGTCAATCTAAACCAAGCAATCTTACACTTTCAAGATTATGAGACGAGATTCAAATGATTAAGCAGGAACTCTAGTAGATCAAAACTTAAACAGAAAAAAGATTCAAAAACCTTTTAATTTTTTCTTTTGAGTCATCCTGCTTTCCCCTATCAGAATCCTAAACATGAACAAAAACCATTTTTTCAAGAACCTCAGAACCTTCTTGAAGATTTCATTTGTATTTTGAAACAAATAACTTTGCAGAAATATTTGATCAAAATAAATTGAGTTTTCAAGATAATTTTCAGGTTGACACTATTACATGTTCTGATATTGGAGCAAACCTCAATTGCATTAAAGCAGGAATAGTGCCCCAAAATTTTCTTGAAACTACAAGTGTTGATCTTAGAACTACAAATAATGCTACTCTCACAATTAACCACAAATCTGAAGCCTCTATCATCAATAATAGTGTTCATATAAAAATCACATTTCTTATTGCTGAAGACATTTCATATAGTGTCATTTTAGAAATTCCATTCATTAACATAGTCACTCCCTATCAAGTTGATCATGCCTTTATTTCTTCAATTGTCAATAACACTAAACTCGTTTTCCCATTTGTAGAAAAGGCAAAATTGCAAAATTTTTATCTTTTGGAAGACCCTTCCATTTATGATTAGTTTTGTTTCTGTTTACTAACTTTTTCTTTTTAATTTTAGGATGGACAGAAAAACAAAAAAGTTTGGTTTAGTCACTTTGCTAGTTTTCTTAAAAGGAACAAGTTTATTATTTAAAGTTCTTCTTATAACTAGATAGATGATATCCAACAATGCATTCTAAACAACATTTGGAATGCACGATGAGACTGTAGCTAGGGGTGAGCAAATAATCAATTTAACCGAAAATCCAAACCGAACCAAATAATTTCAGTTTGGTTTGGTTTGGTTGATAATAGATTAATTTTGGTTTGGATTGGTTAGTAATAAATATTAATTTGGTTTTTCAGTTATAGTGCAGTTACTCTGAAAAAAAATCATGGTTTATCCAAATTAACCATATCAACAATCAAATATATTTTTTTACTTCAAAATTTATTATGCTAATGCATTTTTACCATACATGAAAATAATAATAAAAAAATTAATAAAGATAAAATAAAATCCAAGTTTAAACTTAAAACATTATCCTGACACACTTCACCTACCCCTCCACTTTCCCTTTCTATTGAATCTCTCCACTATTCTTCTTCTCTAACCTCTCTTTTTAGAGTTCACAATAGAACATTGCCTTCAATCTTCTCTAACTACTAACTTTTTGAAGTTTATTTTCAAAGATTCAGGTTTTTCTCTTTTGTTTTTCTCAATCACATCTTGTTTATTTGGTTGTTTTGTAATTTAGGTTATTTTTTCTTATCTTTGGCAGTCTATAGACTTTTAAGAAATATTTTTCTTGCATTCATAAGCTTGTTCCACAAATTTCTATAGTTTTTATGCATTATTTTGATTCTCTGTAAGCTAGAGTTAGATTCATCAATTTTTATATTTTTTAAATAATTTGTGTAGCTTGCTATCAGGTAAAATAAGTTTTTATACATTCAATGTTTAGAAAAGTAAAAGAACGTATATTGATTTCGAAAATCTTTAAATAAGGAATGGTATTTGCAATGGATCAACATTATATGGTTTTACTTGAGATTTTGATATGGTCCAAGACAAAATTCCCTTTTATGTTTCCTAATATTAGGATTTGTTTTAAAAAATAAAAGAAACAAATTTACATTTTGAGATCTAGGGAAACTGCAGTGTTATTTTTTAGCCAATTTATATGAACTTGTTAATTCATATGCTTTGAGCTTTGACGTTGTAAAGGGGTGTTGTGACATATATATATATATATATATATATATATATATATATCTTAAACTGTCATTATGCTTTATCTCATTTTATTGTTTAGATTTAAGATTAACAGTTATGCCCAAAATGGTGAACAAGTTTTTACAGTATTTGTGTTATTTATTTAGGACCATGAGTTTTTTCACCCGTAAACAACCAGGGCATGCTTAGCTCTCACTATCATTTTCTTTAGTCAAATTTCAAGTCAAACTTTAGATATTATATATATATATATATATATATATATATATATCTTAAATTGTCATTATGCTTTGCATCATTTTATTATTTGGATTTAATATTGAGAGTGATGCCCAAAATGGTGTACAAGTTTTTATAGTATTTCGTGCTATTTATTTAGCCATTATGGTCCTAACATTGTAAAGCATGAGTTTTTTCATCCGTAAATAATAAGAACATGCTTAGCTCTCATTATCATTTTCTTTAGTCAAATTTCAAGTCAAAGTTTAAGATTATTCTTTCATATTTGTTTTCAATTAATAGGTACTAAATTAACTATTAAAAATGTTTAAGTTGCTCTTTTCAATAAATTCTTGTTCTATTGTGGATTAAAACTATCTTTCTAATAATGAAATTATTTTATTGTCTTTATTTTCAGATGTCAAATATAGAAAGACTTTCTGTTTCAACAGAAGTTATAGAACTAATTCCACCTTCCCTCTAAGCAACACTTCAAACTGGACCAGTAGCAATTCAACATAGGAGAAACTCTAGAGTTAAGAGGAAAGCAAAGCAACCAAGATCAGAAGTTTGGGACCATTTTACAAAGATTGTGGATGAGGACGGATAAATAAAAGTAAAGTGTAATTATTGTAAAAGGGAGTTTAATTCTGACACAAGAATAAATGGCACATCTACACTTAGAAATCACTTGATTATATCCAAACAAAGGCAACAAAGTGTAGAAACACATCAATCACTGTTAGCTTTCAAATCCGTTGGGGCAGGGGGAGATGAGCATATGAGTACCCTAACTACTTGGAAATTCAACCAAGATGTTATAAGAAAAAAATTAGCTTGCATGGTTATTCTTGATGAACTTTCATTTAAGTTTGTGGAAGGAGAAAGGTTTAGGGATTTCATGGCTAGTGTACAACCTACGTTTCAAATTCCATTTAGATGGATGGTCTCTAGAGATTTTTCTCAATTATACTTGGATGAGAAGAAGAAATTGCGAGGCTTTTTTACTAACTCTAATACTAGAGTTTGTTTAACAAATGACACTTGGACTTTAATATAAAGAATTAATTATATGTTTCTTATTTCTCATTTTATTGATAGAAATTGGAATCTACAAAAAAAAAAAATCATTAATTTTGTCTAATTGCTAGTCACAAGGGTGAGTCTATCAGTATGGCAATTGAGTCTTGTTTACATGAGTGGGGTATTGATAAAGTTCTAACAATTATCATCGATAATGCTAGCTCAAATGATGTTGTCATTGGTTATTTGAGAAGAAAACTAAATAGTTGGGGGGCTAGCATTGCTAATTGAAAATACACCCACAAGAGATGTATTGCACAAAGAATTAATTTAGTTGTGGTTGATGGATTAAAATAAATATCAAATTCTATTAAAAGAGTTCGAGGTGCAGTTAGGTACATGAGACAATCACCTGCTAAATTGAAGAAATTCAAAGAATGTTGTGAAATAGAAAATATTCAAAATAAGTTTGTCTCTAAATGTGCCAACTAGATGGAACTCCACTTTTTTTAATGCTAGATTCTGCACAGAAATTTCAATCTACATTTGATAGATATGATATGCATGATCCACATTATAACATTGCCTTTTTGATGCAAATCAAGTTAGTCAAGTTCCAACTTATTTGGATTGGGAAAATGTTAGAAGAATAGTCAAATTGTTAAGTTATTTTTATAATCTAACATTGAAAATTTTAGGCTCAATATATGTGCCATCCAATGAATATTTTCATGACATTAGTGGAGTTGAATGCCTTTTGCGCAATTGGTAAATGAGTGATGATTTTGAATTGGCTTTTATGGGAAAGGCAATGAAAGATAAATTTGATAAATATTGGAAGGACCCAATAAAATGAATAAATTGATGTATATTGCTTGTAACACCCAATGCCTAATCCCGGAGGACCAGACGACAAATGCCACATTCAGTACCGGAGCACTATCTTAACTTACTTATTAACCCTAGATCATATATTAGAAGTGGCTAAGTTTTCATAAGGGGGCCAGTAATATTTTATAAAATAAAGTTTAAGGAGATTCCTACGAAAAATTCGCAAGAGTTTCCCCTAAAAATTTAACTTGCCACACAAAAAAAAATAAATACACTTCTAATATTTCTTCCTCCAAATCCCCAAAACTCCAAATCAACACAATCAGTCACACAACACTTCAAAATACTCATTCATTCACATAGTTTCTAACATATAATTTTACCATTCATTCAGTGGAATATTATTAACAATCGCACACCATAAATATAATAGGAAGATATTACTTAATTAACCACAATTCTTATTAATTTACAAATCCAATATTTACAACCTCAATACTTAATAGTAATTGTATACATGCCAAGATTACATCTCAAAACTTGTCCTACCCTAATCACAGTTTCTTCTTTGATGCTACGCCTCTGGTCTTCAGGTAGCATCCACTACTCACAACCTGCGCGTGATAAAAATCAACGCATTGAGTGGAAGACTGAGTGGTGCTAAATAATTATCAATTAAAATAATAAAAAATTGCCAAAGCAAAAAATCTCAAATATGCTTTAAAATACTTAAATCAAATATATAGTAAGTACTGAAGACGTACTAATTAAATTAAAATATTTTAAAAATCATAAAGAAGTTCATTCTTAAAAATTATTTCATAATTTGACAAAAATAAGAAAAATTCCATAAATGCGAATATATCTTTGATTTCCTTATAATAGAATAAAATTTCATTCTTAGATAAGGGCTCGTACATATACAGAAAGAAATATAAATAGATTCGATTTTTGAATCACATAATTGTGGCCTGTGAAAGCGCCACCGCATATCACATAATTGTGGCCAGTGTAAGCGCCACCTCATATAACATAATTATGGTCTGTGAAAGCACCACCACATATCACATATTCAAAAGGGCTGATAACCCTAGCATATGATGATAGCTTTCAAATAACAGAATGGCCTGATAAGCTGAGCATGCTCACATATCAAAATAAATCTCATCTTATCACATTTCATTCACGCACAGTAGAGCCCTAATCAAACCATTCTTTTATAAATATTACTTATACATAAGTCCTTTGCAAAATATCTCATAACTTAATACTTATTATTTCTAAGTTACTTGACTTACAAGTTATAAATACTCATCAAATCCTTCTTATGTTCCAAATCAAAATCATATCTCTTTAAAACACATACATACATAATTTAAAATACTTAAAAATCAATGTTTGGAAAGATAAAAACATGCCTTACCACCTTAGGGTGGTTCGGCCTCTTTAAGTCATTAAAAGGGGAAAGAATTTCCTTCATTAAAACACCGTAATTCAAGCTAAAAGTACTTAAACCAAACATTTAAAACCATCACTTAAAAACATTTAGACTTAAAACTCATCTTTTTCACTTTCAAACCTTCTTTAAGTTTTAGCAAAACTCTTAAACATTGAAATACAAGTAAGAGGCTTTAACCATTATTAATTTACTTATTAACAAACTCATTTAAGTGGAGATCAAACTTAGAAATTAAAGGAATCATAGTGTCCTTCACCTACATAGGTTCGGTCACTTCTTCCAAATCAAAGGGAAAAATATTTTCTTTTAAATTAACCACATAAATCTTAAGGAAAACCATCCAAGAACACATTTAAACCAATAGAACACAAAAGCATGGAACAAAACCAAGGGCCCTTCTTCCTAGAGGGTTCGGCCTCTCTTGGTTAAAAGGGAAGGAAGTGTTTCCCGTCCCTTTTAAGTGTTCTTCTATGCTTAAGAATCATGCAAAGTCAAATAAAAACATTCAAATATTCATTCCCCAACACAATTCACATAATTCTCAAAAATCATTCAAAACCTAAAAATTGCAAACTTAAATAAATTGAAAGGGGAATGAAAGTATTAGTGCACTAACCTCTTAATCAAGCTTTAAGAAGCTTGAAAAGCCTTACTCTTTGGCTTTTTTATTCCCTTTGATGGAGAGTTCTCCCACTTCTTCAAAGTAGAAAAAATACCCATTAGAATCAAGAAATGATTTAAGATGAGAATGGAGCATGATTTAAAGCATAATCTGACATATAAATACTATGAATTCCTTAATTAAATCCTTAAAATAAAAAATCAAAACTTACTTACTTTAATGGCAACACCAATTTCCTTTGCTTTTAATCGCCAATTACTACTTCTTTCACTTGATTCTTAAGGTTTAATCACTAATCTTTGGTTTAATTGGATAGTTTGGTGGTAGTTTGGAGGTACGAAATTGAAGAGAAAGAGAGAAGAGAGAATGGCGTGGAGAAGGGAGGAAGAAGAGAGTGAATATTGTTGCTTCGTTAGTTGTCACTTTAAGTGGCAAAGTCAAACTTGTCTACTTGATTTATGCCAAATGAATGGCTATGATCAAGTCTATAGTATTCTCATCCAATGACTCTAAATATTCATCAAATAACTCTCTTTCAAATATTATTTAAATCCACCAATTAATTAAATTAATTTCACAAAAATAATCCCTCGATTATTCCTTAACATACTACACTAGAAAATACTATTCATTAAATATCTTAATTCTCTAAAAATATTTATGAAATATTTTCTACCCACCTAAATCGTGCAAACATGCTCCAAAAATATTAAACATACATAGTAATTTTTTCGGACCGAAATAATACTAAGTCCTGGATCGATGGTACTATTTACAGACCGATAAATCACTATTACCGACACTAAAAATGACACTAAAGAATGGATTGTTACATTATTCCCAATACAAGTTAGAGTTCTTGGAATTTGCTCTTCTTGATTTGTATGAAAATGAGATTGGTGGTACTGTGGCAAAGGCAATAGAGAAGGCTCTATATGAGTTACATGATGAATACAAGGCAAAAACCCATGTTGAGAATGTTCAATTAAGTGATAGTATTATAACTCAAGTTTCTAGTGCAAGCAGTAAGAGTGCAGGGTCTCAACTGAAAGCAAAACGCGATCTATCATGCTTGGGGGATAAATTTAAGCAAAAAAAAAGGTGGAGAGTGGAAATTCAATTATGAAAGCTAATTTAGATTGCTATTTACATGAGAGCGTTGTTGATGTGGATGAAGGAGACACATTTGATGTACTGCTGTGGTGGAAGTTAAATTGTAATCGATTTTCTATTCTTACTTAAATGGCTCGAGATATTTTAGCAATTCCAGTATCAAAGATTGCCTTAGAGTCTTGCTTTGGTGCTAGAGGAAGAGTACTTGATGCTTTTAGGAGTTCTTTAACTCCTAAAGTAGCATAGGCCCCCATATGCACCCAAGATTGGTTGCGACCTTCATCTCTCCCTAAGACTATTGAGGAAGACTTGGAAGATCTTTAGAAATTTGAAGATGGTACATACTTTTTATTTTAGACTATTATTATCTTAAATCCATTTTTATTTACAAATTAATTATGGACTAACATAATATTTATTATTTACTTTTGATATATTTTTGGATATATTAGCTTTTGATTTAAGTAGAATAAATGATGACATAAATGGCAGTTAAAGAAAGGTAAGTAACAAGGTTCTACTTTATGGATAAATTAGCAACAAGGTAAAATTTAATTTTTCATGTTTATAATTTATCAAAGATATCAATTTTTAATCTGTTTTGACCCCAAATATGTGCTAAAATATTAGTCAAGTGCAATTATTTGTATATGAATGCTAGGTTATTGAAATTTGGACACTTGAAGGAAGTTGAAGAAGTTTTTTGGGTTGTTTGAAAGTGGATCAAATCTGAAATTTCACTAGGTTGTGCCTTTCACTAACATATTTCTTCTCTTGTTTTATTTTTATTTGGGTAAACTCTTATTAAAAAGAATAAAAAGATCATTGATTTTTGGAAGGATGTTTTTGTAGAAGATTTTGAAATTTGAAGAAAATTAGAGAACATTAGAATATTAACTAATAATTCTTTTTGCATGTATAGATTTTGTGATAATTGATAATTGTATTTATATAGTTTTTATGACAGGTGACAACCATATAATATAACTTTGAGATCACTAACAATGAAAGCCATGCTTAATTGGTTACTTTTGTAACTGAAAGTTTGAAAATTGAATGCTTATTTTCATGTTAATTGTACTAATTATTATTTGGATAGTTGGATTTAAATATGACTATTTTTGTAATTTTTATTTGGACAGTTGTGAATTATTGGATTAATTGAGTAATTTTATTATTTATTTTTTTATCCTATATAATTTTTTATAATTTTATAAGCATATGTGTATAATCGTTTTAAGAGTGCAAATTGCAAATCTAGAGACATGAGCACATATATTAAAAAATTTTAGATTTGGATATTTTTTCGTTACTGGTTTGGATTAATCAATTGAAAATACTAATTTGGTTATTCGGACAGTTGCGATTTTTTTGTAATAAAATCACATATTATTGGATTCGGTTATTTTGATTTTATATCAAATTTGGTTTGGATTGGATATGAATTTATGAAATTTGGTCATATTTGGATTGGGTTATTTGATTTGGATTAGTTTGGATTAACCGAATGCTCACACCTAACTATAGCAGAACATTAGCCAGTTTAAATGCATTATCATATTATTTTAGCGAGATTTCCAAAGTTGAGATTATCTCTTACAATGAACAATCTAGCAGAAGAAAATATTCTAATAGCCAGATGCAAAATTCTAACCAACCAAAATATTATAATGATTGCAATATAATGGTAAAAAAATTTTACATCTCTTTGTCAATATATTCATGAAGAAAATCAAAATCTCAAGAAGAAGATTTAGATTCTTTCTACCCCACTAGTAGAAGAAAACAGACAACACCTAACTTCACTGGTTAGAGAAGAAAAATTGAGTGCACCTTAGCCCTACAGGCTAAAGAGAAAAATTTAAGAGATTCTTTCTACCTGTTAGCAAAAGCAACTCCTCCAACAAAGTTGACGATGAAGAACTAGAAAAAAGAAAAATAATAATTTTCTTTTTCAGTCAGGCTTATTTGAAAAAATTTTCCACAGACATCAAGAACGAAATCTGCAAAAGGATTGATGAAAACTCCATACAAAGGCAGGAATATATTATAAATTTTCTCCAAGACTATGCTGTAAATATGATTTTCATTCCAAGATTATCCTAGACATGAAAAACCCATTATGGTGAAAAAGACAGAACTTGCCCAAAGACGAATTTCAACTGCCAATTTTTCTCCTTCTGCAAGAAAGAATTGTAGATGCCATCTGACTTATAGCATTTGTAGGGTTTGTCTCAACCTCTCTATTTTCAAACCAATAATAATTGGGAATAAAAAAATTGGTGAAATCCCAATAACACCTCACAAGCTGTTAGATGCTAATTGACTTGAAGTAGCAAAGTCAAACTTGGCTACCAAATTTTATGTCAAATGGATTACTAGGATTAAGTCTCTACTATTCTCATCCAAGGGCTCTAAATATTTGTCAAATAATTCTCATCCAATTATTATTTAACTCCACTAATTTATTAAATTAACTCCATAAAAATAATTCCTCAAGTTTCCTTAATATTAATTCACTAGAAAACACTATTAACTAATTACTTAAATTCTCCAAAAATATTCATGAAATATTTTCTACCAACTTAAATCATACAAACATACTCTAAATATATTAAATAAAATAAAAGACATCAATAGTAATTTTTTCGAACCGCAATAATACAAAATTGTGGACAGGTGGTACTATTTACAGACTGATAAACTACTATTCACCAATAATCTATTACTTAGTTTGTCATGAAAAATTTATATCTTAACTTTATTTAATTAAGATTAATCATATAAAATCTAATTAAGTCAACAAATATTAATTATGATCAATATTATTATCGGGTTCAAATAAAATATTACTTTTTCTCAGGTGATACTATTCATGATTTGATCAAATAATACTATTTTAAGATTCGAAATTTTGGGGCATTATAATTCCAATGATGACCCACTTCATTCTAATTTCACACAAACAAAGCATATATAAAACGTGTTACAACTAATCAAACAGTATTCATTGGCAACAAATAATGCAGCATAAATAGTCGTTCCTTAAATAATGCATCTATATCTACATGGCATTTCTCTATCATGTATGAATGCATAACATTTATCCGTGTATGCATTTATGCATATGCAATAGGTAATATGAGTTATCCAACACTACTCACAGTTTTGTGATCTGCCAAGAGATATATGGTCTTTTTCGAACTTTGCTGATCAATATATGAGTCCTCACTACCCATGCAGATCTAAAAAAAAAAAAAAAGAATTTCTATGAGAATTCTTACCCTAGACTAGCATCTTTTAATTTTAATCTGCCTTACTTTTATTTTAATTTCCTATTTTAATTTGTTAATATATCTCTTTTATGATTCATTATTTATAAATTTATTCTAACCCATTTCCTATTACTTTATATTGCTAATCGTGCGTTAAAATAACAAGAATAATAACTCTAACTATTAATCTTCTATTAAGGATGAAATGTATTCTTTCCTAAAAATTTGTTAGCATTTCCTCCATAAAGTAGAGTATCTGTTTCAAACTAATCGCAAGGTAAGTCAACATAATACACAGCCTGTGTGTGTGTGTCTGATTTTCATCATATGATTTGTCAGACTTCCATTAGCTCTGGTAAGGTTATGATCATATTATATCAAAACCATATCCATTATTTTCTTGTTTATTTAACATTTAATGGTTCACATCAACTGGTTTAGCTAAAATGGAATGAGCTAAAGCGAAATGTTATCCAAAAGGGTTCTCCTTAGCCGAACCAAATTATTATAATATTTAGAATATCATTAATAGTTTATGATGATTTCCTACCATTCACACACATGTGTGTGTGTGTGTATCCATTCTTCCTATCAAATGATGATAATTGTGCTTATTACATGGAATACTCTTGCTTGATGATACGGATCCACTATCACCAACCACTTATGGAGCTCAAGGGAACAAGGACCACAACAAAGGCAATCCATTAGCACTTCCTAATGGACCAATTATAAGGAGCCGTGCAAAGAGGTATGGAGCAACCATGTCCTTACACATTCAAGAACAAGTCACACAAGAGCTCCATGACCTTGCTTTCAACA
>CANUEP010155893.1:0-10666 GCA_947857235.1 Jatropha podagrica
AACTCACCATGTAGGAAGGCGTTTTTTACATCGAATTGTAATAGGGGCCATTTCATGGTAGCAGCTAAGGATAACAGAATTCTTATAGTATTCAATTTTGCAACTGGGGCAAATGTTTCCAGGTAGTCAATTCCATAGGACTGAGTAAAGCCCTTAGCGACTAACCTCGTCTTAAACCGTTCCACAGAACCATCGGCATTGTGCTTCATAACATAAACCCATTTACAACCCACAAGTTTTTTACCTTCGGGTAAATCACATAAGCTCCATGTGCCATTCTTTTCTAACGCTTGGGGAAGCAGGAGGGAATTTTTAAAGAGGTTTTGGAAGACAGAGAGAGTGTTTATAGAGTAAAGTGGATGGTTAGAGCTTTAAAAAGAGAGGGGAAGACTTAGGGTTGGATTTGTGCGCGGTTTCTAAAGCCAACTCCCTTTCTAAAAAGTAAATCTATAGCATGGAACAAGCGTGCTAGCCTCTAACTTAGTAGAGAGTAAGTGACATGGGCCCTGCTCAAGTGAGCGCACCCTAGCTTCACATCTCATTGCAGCACGAGCGTGCTACCAAGCACGCCTTACATGTGCTTCTTTTTTACTCTACAAATAAAGAGGCCAATCTGGCTTACCTGGTGACACAGGTGTTTTATGTAGCATGCCTTGGGCATGCTAGAGACTAACTATACTATACATGACACGGGCCATGCTTAAGTGAGCACGCCCTGACTTTGACATCTCCTTGCAATATGGACATGTTGATCAGCAAGGTCAGAACATGCTTTTCTTTGAGCCTACAAATAAAATATAGTACTCACCACATGCTAGACACTTTCCTTTTGAATAATTTTATTTAGTGTTATGGAGGACGGTGTTTCTATTTGGTATGGCTAGGGTATGCTCTTCACTAACCTTGCACGAAAAAATAGAGAAAAAAATACCACATACCTTAGCACGAGGGTGCTGGATAGCATGCATTGCCCATGCTAGAGCCTGACTCATGCACGATTTCCCTCTAGAGACAGCATGGGGATATTGTGTAATCTCACAAGGTGTGAACATGAGGTTGGGGCCTTTGATTGAACTGATGTTATGAGATGTTTTGGTTCTTCTTCCACTAGTAAATCCTTTAATTTTCCCTCATTAGCCATGGTTAATTTTCTTCTTCATTCACGTTCTCCAACTCTTCTCGTAGCATTATTTCTTCAGCTAGTCTTTTCAATTTCTAGGTCAAAAATCAAAGGTCCAACGCTACGAAAACTTCTTTGCATAAAATACCTAAAATTTCTTGTAGAATAAAAATTAAAGTAAAAGAAAAATAAATGTTTAAATTAATAATACGGTAATTATTATTGTACTAATAATGCTAATCGCCAGCAACAGAGCTAAGAACTTAACAGTAAATTTTCAAGTATACGATGCAAACAAGTAATAGAGTGACTAGAATATTGTTCCACGAAGATTGTATACTAAGTACCAAAATTATCTTAACCTACTATTATTTAAATGAAAATAATAGAAATAAAAATAGAGCAATTAGAAAGAAATTAAGCAAGTAATTGTTGAAAAGCAATCAAGGTTTAAAAGTTGCTAGGGATTTTGACTTCACTTAATTCTATCCAATTTATCCTATTAGTTTGATAATCAATTTTAATTATTCAAGAAGGAAAAACAATGCTAAAATCGTTAATAAGGTCTCTCGATGTTTTATTAACTATTTTAATTCAATTCAATTACCCATCTCTTAATGGCACAATGAAAAATAGATTAAATTATTAAGTTCTATAATTATTCATGAATCTACGAATTAAGGCCTTTAATTTTATGAAAATCTCCCACGAATTATACTGTCTAGCTCGCGTATCAAGTTGTTATTCCCATCAAATTTATTATGTTGCTCATATCAAAAGCTCTTCTCTTGATAGTGATTAATGAAATAAATCAATCCCCAGAAGAAATCTGCCTATAAGCATTTAGATCAATAATAAATTTTACTTGAATAAAGAAAATCAAATCTAATATTATAAATCGCAGTTGAATTCAAGCTACATCATATCTCTAGTAAAGAAAAAAGATTTAATTCGACATAGTAAATAAATTAAACTGAATTAAACTTGTAAACAATCCCATAATGAAATATAAACAAGAGTTCAGAAATAAAAAATAGTCGATGATTGGCTTTAGTGGCTTCCTTAAATTGTGGCACCAACTTAAATACTTGAAGTATTAAAGAGAAATTAAATAGAGTAGAGAGCAAGAGAACAAAAGATAAAGATAAACTAGCTAGTCTCTCTCTTTATATAGGCTTTCTAGAATATCTTCAGATTCATTTAGAAAAGTGAATCATTATTGAGGAAGAAATCTTTTAGAGATAGAAAACTATTTTGGCTTTGTATTTCTTCCTAATTAGGCCTCTCTTAGCATTTGAATAGGATTCTAGCTTGATAAGGTGTGTCTAATAAGATTCTCATGCAGATTCATGCAAGTAGCACAGGCTTAATCTGTAGTCTTTGCCCAATTTGCACTCTATAGAGTAGCACATGGGTGTTGGATAGCACGGCTTGGGTTTGCTTCTTGTTGAAATTCATGGATAATTGACTACTTTTAATCCTCTTTTTCCTTTTTTATTGGTTTCCAATAAAAATCTTACAAAATTTCTTAGGATCAAGTGAAATATGATTTAAGGAAGTCTTATTGAAAAACATAAATGAATCTAACTAAAATAAAACAAAATGAGTGAAAATTAAGAGAAATCCTAGAGAAAACTTAATGAAAATAACTACAAAAATAAAACCTATCAGAATAAAGTTATTTATTTATAGCTCTAGATCTAGCTAGCAATGAGGCTTAATGGCTGAGAAATTTCTTAGCCAATATTCAATTAGAAAAAAAATTAGCACCTTTTGTGTTTATGCATTATGATTGCCAAATTGCAATAGGCATTATAAAGAATAAAACTTTCAATGGTAAAAACAGACATATCCAATTGGGACATGATGTGGTTAAGCAATTGCTAAAAGATGGAGTAATATTTATCGATTGTCCAAACTTAGAAGTGAATTTGGATGATCCTTTTACTAAACCATTAGCGAGAAAATTAGTATGCAAAACATTAAGCGACAATGAGACTTGAGCCAGTTTAGAAATTAATAGTGATGGTAACTTAGCCTTTATGACTAAAGATCGCATGACCAATTTTCATATGTGTAATAACAAGCCACTTGTTTATATTTATTTTGTCCCTTACTATGATCTGAGTTGTGCTAAGCTGCAATAAATGAGAGGTTGAGCTAAAAGCTTGTAATGATTCATATGTTCTTTATGGGTGATGTGTATAAAAGTCCAGCATACACTTGACGAAATCACTTATGTAAGTGTGGAGTGAAGACGCTCCTATGAGATTGTGGCACAATCTCTAGAGCATCTATATGAACAACCAAGCGTGCGCATGGCCTATTAGCTTAAAACATGTCAATAGTAAGAATCATATGATATAGTTAGATTGGTGAGACCTATAACATACAACAAAGTGTTTTGATTCATAAGGGTGCTTCACCTACACTTTCTATGTTTTGACTTATCAGTTTAGGTCTAGTTCATAGTTTTAAAAACACCAAATTTCAAAATACTTATTGAAATGGCCTTAAATTTTAATTTCACAAGTTCTTCATTCCCAAAAAAAAAACTAAAGGTAAATCTGAAAACCCTTTGAATTGTGATTCATTGAAAAACAAGAAAAAGGGCCTTCTAGAAGTTGGTTAAGCTAAACCAACATTAAATCAAAGCAAAACTAGCTAAAAGCTAATGGGATGAGGAGAGAGAAGGTTCATCTTCTTCTCCTCAACACCGACTCCCTTCCCCATCCTCACTTTATTCTTGCTATATTCATCCAGAAGCCATTGGTCTGACTCGGTTAAAGATTGTTTAATTAAATAGAATCGACTTAATTTAGACAATTATTGAACTTAGACTTAGATATATATAATTATAGGAAGCTTAATCAACTTAGTTAAGTGTTACTGCGAGACGGTTTTGAAGGAAGTCAGCTTAATTAATTGTGTAATGTGAATTCTATGATTTTTAATTAATTATGGGTTGATTTTTATTTATTAAGGTTTACAAATATTAGAATGAGTTAATAATAGATTTAGTGTTAAGATTTATATATATAAGAATAAACGGTTAATTCGGATTTGGTTAATAAAGGTTGAGTAAATTAAAAATAAGTTGTAGAGAATAATTTGGTAGAAAAGGTAATTTTGGTTAGAATGGAATAGTGGCGATTGGTGAATATTGATTTAGGTAGAAAGGATTTAATTAAAAAAAAGCAATTTAGGTTAGTAAATAAATTTTAATTGGGGAAATTAGTGGGAATTTCGATAGGATTGATTAAATAAGTATTGTGAATTAAAAATGAGAAATTGTTGGTGTATTTTGGTTTGAATTAAAGGATTGAAATTGGGACAATAAATAAGAATGAAATATGTTATTAAGGAAATTATAGTTTGTTTTCAGAAGTAGAAATATATTTATATTTGAAGTTGTTAGACTTAAGGAATTGAGTAATTAAATATAGAAATGCACTTTTGTGATTATTAAGGACCAAATAAGGTAAATAATTTATACAGTTGTTGATTGTTTGAGAATTTCAAATAAATTAAGTAACAAAGAAATTTGTTGGTGGAAAGATAATATTTATCTCAAATCAGAATGGTGGTTGATTTAATTAGTTATGGGAATTAATTACAATAATTTAGGTGAAAGGTAAGGATTATTATGGATTATGATAATAGTGAATTAGATCATTTTGAAAGTTATAACATCATAATTGAAATTATTAATATTTATCGGGTGAATGATTCAGAGATTAGCTTAGTTAGAACCGTAGGTTAGATTGTGATTTATTAGATTAATTTCCTACTTATTTATTTTTATTTGGTCAATTATCTTATGAAATTTTTTTTATATATTCTTAAATTTCTTAAATTGTCCAAGTTCGTCTACTATCCTCCAAATCAGAATCCAAACTAGGATTTGAAATCCTACTATCACTGTAATTAATAATATATAATGCATACCAAATTCATGAATATATAATTATTTTAATTCTTGCATTTATTTATTTTCAAGTACTTAAATGCCTATATATATTTATATACATATGAATGAGCATTAATAAACTCTGTGAATGTTTTGTATTTAATATTATGTGATTGTTGTGTGGAGTTAGGGCGACGTGAATCACTTGGGGTTGAAAACAGGGGTATGGTGAGAATACCGTCAATGGGCCGTAAGCGGTGGGAGTGGCGCCCGCCCTTGTGCATTCTGAATTATGACAGATGTCATTGAAAAACATTTTTATAAAGAAAATTGTTTTATGAAAAAGTTTTTTATCTGATTATGATTTTACTCAAACGGGGGTGGGTTCCCTGGATACACAAGTCATAGGACCATAGGATTATATGATATGATATGATGGATATTAAACCATGCTTGGGGAGAGCATGGTCATGTTAAGGTCATTTCACTGACTAACGACCACTTGATGTGCATTATGGATGCTATTACTTGTGGGTGCTATGATTGGTATTGCATGACTGATGAATGCTTAATTAAAAGAGTCTAGGGTCATTTTGCTTGACTACTTGGGTTATGTATTATGTATTATTATTCACTGAGTTGCAAAACTTACCCCTCCTTCTCACCTAACTTTCCAATAAGTAGAACGCTGGTCAAAGACGGTTACAGCTCTATAGTCTTCCTCGCAGGGCTATTAAAGTATATTTCTATATTTATGCAATTAATTAAAGTAATTTACTAGTACTTTGAGAGTTTCTCTGGTCTGGATAGTCTTGAACTCTACAGTTGTAGGATTGAGTATTTGATCATGTACCATTATTAGGTATGTTAGTTTGTGAAACTATGAATTGCAATTAAATTATTTATTTGGATGTGTTTATGATCAGTAGCCGTGTTGTAATTAACACATTTTGTTGGGTCTGAACTGTTTATTATTTGAGAAGTTTAATCTTGGGCCGAGATCATGTGGCTATTGGATTAGTACATGTAAATATTGTATGGGTTCACTATTATTAGAGAATAGTTGTGTTATTTGATTATTGTGGTTTAAGCTTATTACGGGCCTCGGAAGTCTTAAGTTTATCTAGGAGTGAGCATTCGGCCAATTTGATTAATTTTTTTATTAATATTTTTAAACCGAATTTTTTTTCGCTTTAACTGAACTTAAATCGAATAAATATTTTATCCAAATTTAACCAAATTAATTTTAGTTATTAACCGCACCAAACTTTATAGAAAAAAAATTTATTTAACCGATCGATTTTAATCGAACTTTAAAATTATTCAGTTATTAACCGAATTAACCGAACTTGCATAGAAATTTAGTGACTAAAAAAAAAAAGAAATATTGTTAAGTTTTATTATTTGTTTTCTCAAAAGATGTAGTTTAGTTTTGGACATCGGTTAATTCAGTTTGATTATTGATTAATCCAACCGTTAATCGAAAACTGAAACTATAACTTTTTTTAACCAATCTATTAATCCAAATTTTTTTTAACCGAATCAAATTGGCTGATTTTGCTGAACTGAATGTTCACCCCTAAGTTTACTAAAGTGTTTATGATTTTAAGCTATGATAGTGACTAATTTTGAAAATATAGTTTATTGTCAATCTACATGGTGATCAATTTAAGGCATTAAACGAGCCATTAATTAATCTATGGAAGGTATCATTTATGACATTGTAGACCTTTACAACCCTATTAATCACTTATGACATTATAGACGTTTACAATGTTATTAATGGTCTTACACACAAATTTTATCATGTATGTCTTCAAAATATTATCGATTTTTTAAATATATATGATTATATTTATTTGAAAATATTAAATAATCAATATTTTTAAGTAAAGATGAGAAAATTTTATTATTATTTTAATTTTTTTTTTCAAAAACACTTCCAATTAGGTTTGGACAACAAGTTACAAATCAAAAAGTTTTTCAAAATACCGTAATAATAGTTATTCCAACAATTTATTAATATCTGCACGTGAAGCGTAAAATTACAACTAATATATATATATATATATATATATATATGGAAGCTGAAATAAAAATAAAGTTTAAGACCTTCTCTATGTTCATGATTCCATTTTTTTTTTAAAAAAAAAGTTTGTAGTTTTTTTCTTATTTTTTTATATTTTGAGTGGCCAATTTATTTTTTAATTTAATATTTAGTATTGATAATTGACAACGTTAAAATATATAATCTAACCAAATCATCTTACCAATCTAACTACAACTCTAAAATCCAACTATAGAAAAAGGCATAAATTGTAGGATTGTTGCTATTTAATTTTAGGATTTAACTATCTTAATAAATTCAAATTATGCAAAAGAAAAGAAAACTCTTAATGAATAATATTCAATGATAATAACATATATATTAACTAATTTATTAATATAACTATTATGATAATATGGAGTTCACATATTCTTTCAGATTTTATCTAAAATATTTCTATTTCAATATTAAATTATAAATTAAAAAATTTTTAAAACAATAATATAGTTCAATAAAAATAATTAGATAAAATAATACATTAACGTCCGCACTCAAAGTGCAGTTTTATGACTAGTATATATATAATCTTGAAATAAAAAACGTCTTTAAAATGCTGACTTGGCACTCTACATTTTAAACATTTGTGTTTTTTTTTAAAAAAAAATTTCTCCTTTTTAGTGTATTTCTTTTATTTTTTTTCAGTTTTATAATTTACAAACTATTTATTATAAATTATTTATGACTTTGAAAATCTTATTTTGTTATTTTGTTCTAACTATCTATAAAAAGTGATCTCTAATCTATTATCTTCTATTGAAATTTCTTCATTAAAAGTTAAAAGTCTCTCTCTACTTTTTCTGTCTTTTGAAAGTTTTCCTCTCGTAGTAATTTTCAATATCCTTTTTAGTATTAATTAAATAGATCTTTCTTCCCACGATTTTTATGTTTCTTTGTGTTCCTTTGAAAAATAATAATTAAATTTTATTTTTATTTTTATTTTTATTTTTTTCTTAAATGTGATTGGTATTACTGTGTCAATCCAAAATGCAGGGATACGAAACTGTAAGAGGATAGCGAGGAGTACAGTTATTCAGAAAATAGAAGCAAAAATTAGCAATAACTCATGTCATAATGGAAACTCTAAAGGTATTACGATACATGAGATGCAAAATCTGAAAAAATAGATGTATCAATTCAGAAAAATAAATCAATTAAATACATTTTAGTGCTAATGTATTGTACATTACATGTATCATAAATTACATTTATTGGCATATAAATTGATACTGAGGTTTTATATTTAGATTACTATTCTAAAAATCTAGATTTTTTATCATTAATATTTATTCTACTTCTATTTATATTGAATTTTTTATTTTTTATCGAAAATTTATTTTATTGACTCCACCTTATATTTTCATAGAAAAAATAAAGTTACATTAATAAATTAAATAAAAGAAGTCACTTTTTTTGTTGAATGAAAATACCGATTATATATTAAAAATTACACATTAAAAAATAAATGAAGTAACTTACACATTAAAAATTTTTTTTATATATTATTTAGAGAATAGGAATAATAATTTGACTAAATTTTACATTAAATTTTTAGATTATTTTTTCATTAATTAAAGATCGTAATGAAAAGTTATGTATATAATATTTATTGTTTTTGAAAATTTTCATTTTTTCTTTCCTTTATTTATATCTAAATTTTTCTATATTTCTTTAATTTTTTTATTAGAAATTTTAGAATTTTTTAAGATATTTAGGCTTTGAAAAAAATTTTAAATTATTGATTGTCTATATTTCTTCACTTAACTCTATTTTTAAAATCATTTAAATTTTATATATCAAATTTGAACTAAATTATTTTTTATTTGAGATTAATATATTAGTATCAGAAGTTTTAATATTTTTTTGTTTTTCTATGTTTCATAGAATTAATATTCAATATAAATAATTAAATTATATTTTTGTCATGATTCGATACGTGTATGATATGATTGACTAAGGTGATTTCACTGACTAACAACCACTTGATGAGCATATGGTTGCAGTTGGTTGTGTATGATATGATTGACATTGTGTGAATGGAAAATGTTCATTTAGAATGCCTTAAGTATCATTTGTGTGAATGTATGAGTTTGATATTATATATTATTATTTACTGAGTTTTATACTCACCCCTTTCCTCCCTTATCCCTTATTTTGTTTCAGGAGATTGTGAATCATTTGTTAAAATTTGGAGCTTTAGTTTTCTTTCCTTTCACGGTTATTTAAAGGAATGTTTAAATGTATAAGATAGAATTATTTGGGATTCTTTATAATTGTACAGTAGTAGAAAATCAGCAGTTATGATAAGATTTTATTATTGTAATAATAATGTTAAGTGTATGTAAAATTCTATGGGAACAGTTGAGTTGAATGAAATAAGGCATCGTAATAGTTTGAATCATTAAAAATATAATGGGCCAACTTGTAGAATATTTTCACATAATTATGGTGTTAAAAATCAAATATTAGGCTTACTACGGACATTGGTGGCCTTAAGCTTTCCCAGGCCCTAGTGCCGGTCCGACCCATGGAAAAGGGTTGTGACAGAGTTGGTATCAGAGCATAAGATTTGTGATTTAGAAATATAGCTGCGGATTATTAGGGTTCATTCATTGTTAAATTTGGTTTTTGTTTGCTTCCCTATCAATGAAGTCTTGCTAATGTAGACATAATAAAGGAGTAAATAATTGGGAGCTAGGTACTTATGTGTATTAAAAGGTACAATGATTAAAGGTACTGTGTGACATAAAATGTAATAAATTAAGTTTAAATTGACTTGAGGTTATATAACTAGTAAACTCGTTTGACTGTGCAATAATGTGTGGTGTAAATATTGTGATAAATTCATGATCAAGGGTGTTTTTAATAATATTGGTAGAAAGATATTGGTGTAACTATTAGGTTAAAAGAAAATTTTTGAATGAGAATTTGATGATCATAAAACATTAAGAATAGATAATGATTGCATAAAAGTTTATGTTGTTGATTACAAAAAGGATATTAAATATTCTTATTATTCATGAATAATATGTGGTCATGTTATGGAGTTTTAAGTTTAATATAAATTGATGTTATAAGCAATGAATTTTTATTGAAAATTTAATTTCTAAAGTGATGCCTTATAGTAATATATACAAGAAGTTATATTTCATAGTCAAATTGAAGTATTATAGGATATTATTCTGAAATATGATTGTGATGTAATATTAGATTTCAATAGCAAATGTATGAATTATAAATAGGGATAAATATAAAATGACAATTGATGAGGATATTGATATGATATATTATTTTATAAATGAGCATTCCATTTTATAGGAGATTTGTGAAGATTATTTTTGAGGTTGATATATGAACTTGATATTGATAAGAGATAGGTTATGAATACATGCAATTATTACAGAAGAACTATGAAATGTAATTTTGAAATTTTTGAGGAAATTTCTCTTTTTATTTATAGACTTGGTGAACATTTAAAGTGATACTCTATATACAATAGGAAATCTCACCCTTTAAATAATAAGAATATTAA
>CANUEP010156028.1:0-15445 GCA_947857235.1 Jatropha podagrica
TAAATTAAAAATAAATATATTAAATAAATAAATAAGGTAATTATCATCTATAGTCAAAATAATATTTTTTCCCTTTAAATTTTAATTTTATTATCTAAATATTAAAAAATTATATCTAAATAATCATATTTTCAAAATTAGCATTCATTAACAATAATTATCTATATCCTTTAAAAAAAATAATTATCTATATCTATATTTCAAGTTTGAATTTTTATTTTTTTATTAGATCATTTAAAATAATTTTAAATTTAAAAATTGTTATCTATTTAAAATATTTAACTATATTTATATTTGAATTTTTGAATTTTTTTTACTTTGAATTGTTTAATTTTTTTATCTATTTATTTATACTAATTATATATTTGTTATTATCATCTTTATTGATGAAATTCTTTTTGTATGTTTTCAAATTTATAATTCTATTAAAATAATGCAATGCATCTATGATTTTTGTATTTTATGTATTGATGTTATTTTATAAGATTTATTTTTTTAAAAAAATATTTATTTTTATATATACAATAAAAATTCATTTCTAATAAATTTATAATAATAAAGTAAAAAATATTCCACATAAAGCGCAGGCTTCTACCGATTGCGAGGATATTATAGTTGATGTTAGATATCTTGATGCTCCTGAGGTTTTTCTCTTTTTCTATTTTGTTGAGATTTGACATTCAAGTAGTGGAAAGTCAATGAAATGGATAGTTTACATGCTGTTGACCCGCGGCAAAGAAAGTGAAAGGCTTTCTTTATCAATTTCAATTTTTCATTGAGGCATATCATCCTTCCCTACTTCGCTCTTACGCCTGAAATAGAAAACAGTACGTATTGAGTAGGATTGATCATGGATCGAGTTCGAGGCGGATTTCATAATATCCATATCTGGCCCGTGAAAAATCCACATATTCGATTTGTGACCCACCTCGTTTCGGGTCGGATCATGAATTGAGTGAGATCAGGTCGGATAATATCCATTTATATAACAATATTAATTATACTAGAAAACACATACACAATATTAATGCAAGAAAATATAAAGAATATTGCATTAACAAATTTATGCAACATTTTACGAGAAGAAGATTGCAAGTTGCATAAAAAAAATAAGAAAGGGTATGTAATCTAATATATTGTAGGAGATTACAGATTCAATATAAATATATAATAAAATCTCAGTTGTTATGAAATATAAGAAATAAAGAAAATATATATAGAAATGTAATAGATAAAAGAAGAGAGTAGAGAGAAATTGATATTGTATTGTAATCTTAGTTACCTAATTCATAGGATCGCCTATTTATAGGGTACAAAAAGTCATCTTTAAAAGACACAATCTTATACTAAAAAATATAACCCTTTATTCCAAAATATATGACTTTTGGATAAATAAATAATCCCTTTACTTAATGGACATCCATTATATTATATAGTTTCATAACACTTCCCCTTGGATGTCCATTACACAAAGAATAAGCTTCGTTAAAACCTTACTAGCAAAAAACCCATTGAAAAAAAAATCTTAGTGAAGGAAAAAGAGTAAAGTATTCTTTGTGTCTGCTTGTCTTTTTTTTTTTTAGTGTATCATTCCTTTAGGAAATATAATATATTTTAATATTATTTTCTATAATATTATAGAGCTTGTTTTCTACGCAAGCATACTGTATGTCCCTTATACATTTCAAAATATTAATTCAATTAGGCATATTACTTGCTTGTTTCGTAAATTGTGACGTCTTTTATAAATAAAGAAATGTAAATCATATATCAATCATTATGAGTATAATGATCCTTACGATATATACTCAGTATGGTACTATAGTACTTCAGAATATAGTATTTCCATTATTACAAAAAGATATAGTACTTCAACATTAAAGAGTTCTTTATCATTTTCGAAGGTCAAAATTAATTCTTTATCTCGTTAATAACCTCATAACTATCAGTTTCATTAATGGATGAGTTCTGTCCATATAAAATCATTTCAATCCCTTGGATTATATGTACTGATTAATGGACATAAATTTCATTTATAAAATATTTACTTATATTCGCTCTTTAGAGTAAGGCAAAGTTTTGTATTCTCAAATTCTTTCATTTTAAATTTCTTATATGAATACTTCACTGCATTTTGGAGTTTTACTAAAGTCTAATGAGATTTATATTATCAAGATACATAGCAATAACATTAAATTCAGAAGTAGACCTTTTTATAAAAACACATGGACAAATTAGATTTTTTTTTATCACATATATATATATATATATATATATTGAGGTGACTGTACCATCTGTGCCTATATTACTTTAAATCATACAAAGATCTTTTATGTGCTTCAAGTATTTTAAATCCTTCGGGGACTTTCGTATATTGTATCAAAGAAGAATAGAAACACGATGAATCTATCATATATATTTTTTTCATTATAGATCACGTGATATTTATTCAGCCATATTTTTAAGGCGATTATACCATCAAATTTCCTTAATCTGTATAGAAGTCTTTATAAGTTACTTGAATACATTTTCAAGGGTTTCAATTTTCATGCTTCAAGCATGTTTTAATCCTTTAAGGATTTTTGTTATCAAATAATCCATATAGAGCTCTATAGAATTTCTCGAGAATTTGAATTTTATGCTTAAGCAACTTAAATCCTTCAAGGATTTTCACATAGATATCCATATAAAATAAATCATACAAAATAAACAATCATTCTATGTCTATATGACCCTAATAAGACTTATATTCAAGATCCTCATAATTCTCCACAATATTAAATGTTATAGCATATATAAAATACAATCGATATTTATTTTATATCAATTCTATCCTTCCTTGACATGACATAACTTGTCGAGATCTCATTATTTTTATCAACTTCATTGATTTCAAGTACCTGAATTTCTTATGAAAATTTATCAGTCATGTCTAAGGTATCTTCTAGAGATTACTCTTCTAAAGTCTTTCTCCCTATAATTTGCATATATAATATATTTGCCCCTTCTCATTTTTCAATGATTCTTGTCATTGGAACTGATCAATCTACCACATTTCAGGCGTGCAATAGATTTATTAACATAGACTGATTATTATTCAAGGACTTTAATTTTAATAGGAATTTAGCAATTGATTAACTTCTTTAGAACTTCTAGTTCACACAACTTTATGAGAAGATCAAAATTTGATAACAATAATAATATTAATTTTCAGTAATTAGCATTTTCAGCTGCTTATTCTCTCCTCCTAATATCAGAATTCATAATAATCAATAAATTTATCAATCTTGATGCCAATAATTTATATTATATATAATAGCACTATTTCTATATATAAATAGGAAGCTTGTTCTCATAAAAAAACTGTTTTAAGAATACAACCATTAAAAATCATTAGATTTAAAGAAACTTCTAGTTCTTTAATAAATATTCATAAAAAAATTAATTGTTTTTTCGCACCAATATTGATTCGAGATAACTCAACCAATCATTTTCCAATAATACAAATATTTGAATGTGTCAACTTCCATTTTACTACTATATTGATATAATTATTATCTCTATATAATATTCATTTTCGCAAATATCTTCAAAATAAATTTTTACAAGATAAAAGAGATAATAATATATATTGCATGAAAATAATTTCTTTAAATAATATTTGCTCTTCAAGAGCTTTTAATATCAAAATCAAAATTTATTTTCATATATTCTAGTGTACAATAACTACATAATCAACATGTCATATTATCTTTTACCACTTCTAATGGTAAGATTTATTTTGATTACTTGTGGTTTTTACAATTACAAGGATCAATAATTTAATAATGATCTTATTAACATTTTTAATGACAAGAATATTATTATCATTATTCATACTTACACTTAATATTATATGTTTCCATTCACTTCGAGGAATGAAATAAATCTAATTAAATGCATTTCGTGTTATCACATCTTTTATATCATAATGATAAATATGTCATTATTTTTTATTATGCCCAGAATTGTGATATATTATTTCATTCACTTCAGGGAATGAAACAAATCTTATTATGTAAATAACGAAAAGAGTAAAACTAACTTAAAATTCACAATTGATATATTATAATATTTTTTTCAGTGATGCTACTGCAGGAGCATATTCAAAAATATAAGATATTATTCATATTTTATAAATCAAATAAGCGGATATTTAGTGCAATTTCAACTAATTTTTTAATTTTCTTCTTTATTGTGTCTTGAAGACACATAATATCCACATATAAAGATAAATAATTCATAATCAATATATTAAAAGTCACAAATTCAATTTTATAGGATTTGATATGATAAAACAACAATATCATACTAATTTGATTATAAAATTATATTATATATAATAATTAATCAAATATAAAATTCAAACTTGAATTTATATGTATAATTCATATCTAAAACATATAAACATTAGAATTATATATAGAATTACCTTTAAAATGCGAATCACCTTAGATATGCAACTTTTAACTTTGGTTGTTGAAACCATAAGTTATCCTCTTCTAATCAATTTTAAAAAGAAAGCAATTCCACAAAATCAAAGATGTAGTAGAATGAATTCATATGATTCGACTAGAGCTTCATGTTGATAACGTGTTATGAAATATAAGAAATAGAGAAAATATATATAGAAATGTAATAGATAGAAGAAGAGAGAATAGAGAAAAATTAATATTGTATTCTAATCTTAGTTACCCAATCCATAGGATTAAAGGCTATTTATAGGATACAAAAAATAATCTTTGAAAGACAACTTTACACTAAAAGATATGACCCTTCATCCTAAAGAACATAATCCTTTATTCCAAAATACATGACTTTTAGATAAATAAATAATCTCTTTTAATAAACTTAATGGATATCCATTATATTATATAGTTTTATAACATCAGCAAATATAATAAATTTCACTTTTTATCACTTACATATTCAGCAAATATAATTATATAAATATTAAAATTTTACCCAGAAAAAAATTTAAGAACTTTGAAAATAAAAATTTATTAGAAGGAACCTGCAAATAAGAAGACTGACTGAAACTCACATCAAATATGTTGATTGAATTTGATGAAAATAATAATAATTATAAAAAGGAAGTAAGAGAGGTAGAGAATAGAAGATTAAGGTGTAAAAAAGAAGTGAAGCATTGCAAGTGCAGCGGCAGCACGCAGCAGTATCTAATATCTATGTTTGATTTTTTAGGGTTTCAACTTGCAAATTATTTGGCATAATTATAAAATTTTCCGTCGTAAATCAAGTATGGATCAAGGCATGTTAAATTCGCACTCCAACCCAAACCCAAGTCGAATTTTAATTTTGAACCCTATATCTGCCAAACCAACAAATGGAGCAGGTTTTTTTATCTATTCGGGTCGAGTCATTTGAGTATCCTTAGTATTGAGCTTGATTTGAGCTAATACAAAAAATGGTACGTATTAAGCTCATTACTAGCTACACAGAAGGCAGAATTTAAAGCCTAATAAAATATACGTTAGGCCCAATTCTAGCATCTTGCTTTGTATGATTTTCTTTTTTTTTTAAAAAAAAAAGCTGCTTTGTATGAAAATTAAGTTTTTTATATCACAAAGGTATAATTGCAACTAAACATAACACCTGGCTACGTATAAGATATTGGAGGAATTTTGGATATCCTCGAAAATGGAAATTTATTCACAATTAGTTGTATGTTGTTGGTTGTGCGGGTCAAAAGTTATCAATATAAATTAATTAATTAATATAATGAAAAAATAATATTTGTCATTTATTTAGCAACATGTCAAGACTATCCAAATATCTAGAAAGTCAATGTGGTTTGACTTAACCTTTCAGTGCACGATTTATTAGTGTAATTAATATCACTGCATCATTAATATTTTGATTTAGTAATTAGGCATGGAGTATGTCTGTTTTACTAAATCATGTTAGTTCTCTTAATCTTAGCCATTGATCGGTTGAATAAAATTTCAAATCTCATTTGTTAATTTCATTCTACCTTGCATAAGGATTTCTTAATCAACACTAGTAGAGAACAGTTAGAACAATTTTCCCAATTACCTAGGATGAATCTTTTCTTAATTATATAAGTATCTCCATACTGTTCCTATTATGTCTAATTAATCATTGTTTATTATTCATATAATGAATAAAGTGAACAAAAAATCAAAACATAATCATCCCTATATAAGATTACTTAGTAATCTCAAGTCAAAGGATCACTTAAACAACCATCACTTGAGTATTTCATAGACACAGGTAACTCTTCATATGGAATTCTCATGCAGGTCAATTCAGTGGACTTGTTTAAATAACAAGTGCTTACATATTAGTTCTAAATATCACATATATCTCAGCTTATGATAACAACTATTTTCTTAAGGAAAGAACATAATATGTACCAGTCTCAATAGCTCTAATCATTATCCAATAATAAGGAGAACATTGATCAGGAATATTTAGAGATATTATTTTAATGCAAATATAAAACTTATAATTATAACTACATTATAATTTACTTTGCAAAGCAGTATTATCTGATAGACTTTATATTTTACCAAGATTCAATCAATAGAATATAAAAGATAAATAAATATCTTTTATTAATAATCAAATATTTATTACACGAAATATTTTGTCCAAAATATAACCAATCAAATTGGCTATAGGACATATAACTAACAATCTCTCACTTACACTAAAGCCAATTATCCATGTGTTTTATCCTATGACATCAATATATTCGTGAACTCTTAGTTCATTAGTTTTTCTATAACTAAAAAATATCCTTATTTATTTTAAATACTTAAGGATAGTTTTAACAATAGCCCAGTGACTTTCATCTAGATGAGATTGATATTCGAGCATATATCCTCTATTGGATTCCTCCATGCTAAACTATTTTAGCACTTTATCAACATATGTGGATTTAGATAATCTTAGCAGCCTATCAAATCTATCCATATAGATTTTAATACCAAGTATATAGGTCACTACTCTAATGGAGATATTCTTGGATGACCAAACTTTTATAGTAGTAGAATGTAATTTTCTATTCATAAGAAATATCATTCCGCTCCCACTGAACTTCTTATACACACAAAGATCATCCATATATTTAATGTAATCAAACTATTTTGATTATTTCATTAAAATGGATGTTCTTATTCCGTAAAGGCTTGTTTAAGTCTACCAATGGACTTTTATAGTTTGGATACTCTATTAAGAAATACTTTTGATTCAAAAATCATTAGATTTGCTAAATAAGAATGCAATTTTGTCATCAATATGACAAGTTCCATAATCACAATATGTTGTAATTGCAAGTGAAATTTCAAACATTTTTCCTTTATATTTGTTAGCTTCGAGTCTCCACAAAAAGGTCTAACCTTTGTAAGAGTACGACTCATCCTAACATATTTATGTTGTGGTTCTTTAACCAATGTATTTTGATTCTTCATCTAATGCAACAATCTTCTATTCTAGGTCCATCTTTAATGTAAGTTTGAAGTTGTTGAACTTTTCAAGTTCTACCTAGCTCCCACTGCTTCTTTTAAAGGTAAATATCTTTTCTAAAAAGGTAGCATGTATTGATATGAACATTTTTCTCTCAACAGGATGGTTGGAATAATATCCAATAACTTCTTTTGGATATCTCATAAATTTATATCTATCTGATTTAGCTCATAGCTTATCAGATCCCAAACACTTCACATAAGCATGTTGACCCATATCTTATATGAAATTTTTTCAACAAATTTGGGTGGAACTCTATTTAGAAGGTATATCACATTATTAAGGCTCATCCTTAAAAGGGATGAAGATAATTCTACAAGACTAATCATGGATCGTACTATATCTAATAATGTATGATTCATATTTTATAATAGATAATCTCAAAATGCTTAACTTAAGTATTTTTTGCCTTAATTTGATCAAAGTATTATAGTACTTTAGCTAGTTTTTCAACTTTATTTCTAAATTCTTTGAACTATTTCAAAATTCAAATTTATATTTCATTTTATATATACACACAACCATATCTAGTATAGTCATTAGTAAACATAATGAAACATTCAGATCTACTTATGGCCTGGGTAATTAGTCCGCATACATCTAAATGTATTAGGTCCAATGATCTTTTGACCTTTCACCTTTTCACATAAAGGGTGTTTTAACCATTTTACCCATTAAACAAGATTCACTAGTTTCATATGATTCATAATCAAAAAGGTTTAAAGTAACATTGTTTACACAACTCAGTGATTCTTGTTTTATTAATGTGACCAAGTCTACAATGTCGAAGATATGATAATTATTATCTATTTTAGATTTCTTGTTGTTTATGTTGATAAGGAATTTATCAATAGAAACATTATAGAGATCATCTATATTAGTTTCGGTTCCATAAAATTATTATTATTATAAGAAGAATAATCATTGTGCTCAATAACAAAATTTGAATCCAATATTCAAAACCTAATATGAAACTGAAACAATGTTTCTACTAAGTACTGGAATAAAATAACAATTATTTAATTCTAATACTAAGTCCAAATATGTTCTTACAGCTAATGCAGCAACTTTTACTCCATAGGCTATACGTAGGTCCATTTTTTCTCAATTTTCTATTTTCTTTAATTCTTGCAAGTTATTGATATGACAATCATATTAGGTATCCAGTATCGAAGAAATAAAAATAGAAGAACTAATTTCAACCATAAACATACCTAAAGCAGAAGCTTCTGCAAGCTTCTTTGCTTTCACAGTCGTAAGATAATCCCTATAGTTCCTCCTCCAATGGCCATCTTTGCCACAATAGTGGCAGGTTCCCTTTTCTTTAGTTACACCTCCATTTGGCTTCAATGCCTTCTTCTTATTCTGCTTCTTCTTAGGCTTTTTCTTATCCTTAGAAGACTAAACTAAAAGTATAGGAGTGATATCCTTCTTAAGGGCTCCTTTAGCAATGATAAGCATACCAAGCAACTCAGATAAGGAAGCATCCAGCAAGTTCATATTAAAATTCAAAATAAATCTGAATAGCTGAGTGGCAAGACTATAAGACTAATTCGATACTTAGCTCATGGTCCACAGCAATGCCCAATTGGCCCAATTTTTTAATATAACCAATTATTTTCAGAACGTGGACATGAACTGAAGAGCCTTCTGCCATTTTACGATGAAACAACTCCTTAGAGGTCTCATACCTCTCAAACCTACCTTGGGTGTCAAAAAACTTCTTGAGATGCAAGATAATGGTGTGAGAATCCATATTCTCATGTTGCTTGTGAAGTTCAGAACTCATGCTGGTTAACATCAAACATGTCGCCAGCTCATCATCATTAGTATGATGATTAAAGTTATTCCTTTCTTCTTCAGTAGCATTATTAGCGAGAATGTCAAGTTTGTTCTTGTTAAGAATATATAACCTCTTTTCTTGATTGAGAACAATTCTTAGATTGCGATACTAGTCAATAAAGTTTGGCCTGGTCAATTTATTAAAATCAATATGCTACGCAGGTATAGGTTATTACTCATTGTGATAATTCATCTATAAATATAGAAATATCAAGTATTAATTTCCTGCAACATTAAATTAAATAAGGTCTTTAATTTTAATTTAGTTCTCTCACTATTTTATTCAAATTAATAGCCCCTTTCCATTAATTCGAGAAATCCATCATTTAAATCTCCTAATAGGCTAAGATCCTAATTAATCTATATAACCTTAGATTTTCCCAACAAGTTATATTAAATTAATTTAGATAAATAACATAACTTATCAATCACATTTTTATGTGACACTAAGATCAATTAAGTGACAACTCTTTGTCTAAACATATCACATATGTTTCACTTAACCTTTGTCCTAATATTATATGATCATGAGTTTTCTCATCCAAATCATATAAATTAGTTAAGTAAAACTATTTTACAGATTATCTGATAGCATTAAACATGTTTGATTAAAAATGACTTTGGATTTTTCCAACAACCCAAATGTAATAGAGCTTTGGCTTACATGCTATAATAGTGGGTGACAATCAATCATATTCTTAATATGTACTTAAAATTTTAATAAGCGATTTATTTTAAATTTTGATCACAAGTTTGATGCTTTAGCATGATGGTCATATCATATATCCTACATCATAACATACACTCTTAGTATATCATTCTAATTGGATGATTATAGATATTTCTAAAACTAATTTTCTTGGCCATCAAGGAAATTAGTTGGTCAAAAATCTTAGGTTGCAGCTTCTTAAATCTTCATAAGTCCCAATAGTAGCTCATTGACTTGAATTTTTCAATGCTCCATGTAATTTATTCAATTCTCATTTTCTTCTTGAGTTACAAAATAAAATCCTATTTATATATTCTAATTATCTAACTATTACATAATTAAATAAAATAAATAAAAAATTTTACAATCCAAAATAAAAGAGAGTCAGGACACATAGGCCTTATTTAAATTACATAAATCATTCAACCAAAAATAATAAACCAATCACATAAGTTTTTTTCTAACATCCATAATCACCGATTTTGCATAATAATCATATTAAATGCATTTAAATGCTATCTAATAATATTATATATTACTTATTGATCTCATGTGCTGAAAATAAAATTTTAACAATTAAAATTTTATATTTAATATTTTCAAAATCAATTATGAATAAAATAATTTTATTCATATATCAAATCTCATTAAAAATAATTTTAGAAATTATAAAATTATTTCATAAATTAATTTTACTAATTCTAATCATATTAGAATTAATAAATAATTCAATTTATTCCCCAATCCAATTAGGAATAAATTCACAAAATAATTTTATTACAAACTAAACTCTTTTAATTTTTTTTTAATAAAATTAGAAAAATATTTTGAATTCAATTTTACTCACTGAAAATTAATTTTAATGATCCTCAAAATTTAACTAATTCAAAATTAATTAAAATACCCAATTAAAACTACTTTCAAGACTTAATTGAAAACAAATAAAACAATTTTGGACCCATTTGAAAATAAGGAAAACATTCAGGGACTAAAACGAAATTGCGCTATCATCATCTTCACAAACGGAACCGTTGTTGACTGAAAAACCCTCGTCACCATACCAGATGCATTCCAACAGTCGACATTGCCTGCTCAGCTAAGGAACGGTCCGGAAGTGGTCGTACCAGCGCGGACTCATCGTTCTTAGCCTTGAGCGGCGCTGTCTCGCCGGAATCGCGGTTCTAGGGCAATTTTTTTATTTAAACTAAAAAACGCAGAAATGTTTGTTGAACCCGCGCTGTCATCAAAGCAATCGCAGGGCCGACGCACGTTCGGGCGAGGCGAACGCGCTGTCAGCTTCCAGCGACTCTACGATAATCGGCATCGGTTTTGACGCTACATCAAAACTGCTTCATCCATGTTCTTCGTCAAAAACAATTTTTTTTATAATTTCATTAAATCTAATTTAATTGAAAAACAAATCTAAAACACCAGATTTGATTTTTGTTGAAACACCAAATCTCAGCGCATGAATTAATTTAAAATTAATCCAATAATTAACATATGACTTTACACCTTAAACGTTTAAACCGTCGCTCTGATACCACTGTTGAGTTTCAATATTAAATATACACGGTGAAATAATATAATTATAATAAATAACTATACCAATAGGGATTCGTTTAAACGAATAAAGTAATAAAAATTATTTAGAAGAATACATCTTTTGTAGATTTTTCAAAACTTCAATGTAAGCTGCTAAATTGTCGCAAACCACAAGTTATCCAAATGTCTGGCCTCTAGTAGTATCCACATGAATAAATAATAAAAAAACTTTAAAACTACTAGAGTGTTGAGTGATTAGAGCGTATGATAATGCTAAGTATTGTAGGCTCTATATTTTATTTTGTGTCTATGTCTATGAGTAATAACTCTCGTTCATTCAGTATATGCTGTTTCTTAAACCTTATATAAGAAAATTTTATATCACAAATAATTAATTATAATTATTTATTTAAACCTTTTGAATAAATAAATTATAATTAAATATATATGTACCTATTTATTTATTTAAACAATTTAAATAAATAAATCATTATAAATATATTAATATGATTTTCAATTTCATTAATATTTTTTAACTATTTAAATGAATAAATTTTATTATAATAAATTTTAGACATAAATCAATTAACTCAATATTTAATAATCTAGGTAAAATTGTAATCAAATATAAATTACAATTTTATTCTTAATCTCACAAAACTTATTTGTAATCAAGTCATACTTGATTCGATTTCTCGTTTTCACTTTCTCATATTCATTCTTATATGTGTGATCTTCTAGGTTCCAAATATGTTCGCAACAAGTATTAATTAATTAATATTTAAAGGTCAAGTATATTGTCTAGCAACATGTCAAGACTACCCACATATCTGGAAAGTCAAAATGGTTTGACTTAACATTTTAGTATATGATTTATCAGTGTAATTAATATCCCTTCATTATTAATGTTTTGATTTAGTAATTAGGCATGGAGTATGTGTACTTTATTAAATCATGTTAGTTCTCTTAATCTTAGCCATTGATCAGTTGAATGAAATTTCAAATCTCATTTGCTAATTTCATTCTACCTTGCGCAAGGATTTCTTAATCAATACTAGTAGAAAACAATAATTTACCATGATGGATCCTCTCTTAATTACTCAAGTATCTCCATACGGTTCCTACTATGTCCAATTAATCATTGCTTATTATTCATATAATAAATAATGTAAACGAATAATCAAAACATAATCATCCCTATATGAGATAGCTTAGTAATTTCAAGTCAAAGGATCACTTACACAACCATCACTTAGTATTCCATAGACACAAGTAACTCTCCATATGGAATTTTCATGCAGGTCATTTCAATGGACTTGTTTAAATAATAAACACTTACATATTAGTTTTAGATATGACATATATCTCAGCTTATAAGAACATATGCTTCCTTAACGAAAAAATATAATATGTATCAGTATCAACAGCTTTAATCATTATCCAATAATGAGAAGAACATTGACAAAAAATATTTAAAAACATTGTTTTAATGCAAATATAAAACTCATAATTATAATCACATTATAATTTATTTTGCAAAGTAGTATTGTCTCATGGACTTTATATTTTTCCAAGATTCAATTAATGGAATATAAAAATTAAATAAATACGTTTTATTAATAATTAAATATTTATTACATAAAATATTATATCCAAAATATAACCAATCAAATTGGCTATAAAGCATATAACTAACAATTTTATCAAAAAGTTAAAATCTGTATTGTATAATGGAAGAAAATGAGCCTTTGCCTGACCATCTCCAATGCAAGAGGACATCTCCAGTTCAAGAGGACAGACAACAAAAAATGGCGATATAATAAGAGAATGATGGATGATAAGATGCTTTGTGAAATTCACCATCTTTAAGGCTGTCATAGACATCTTCAACTGCCAATACAAATTCAGTTCTCTATAATGGCAAAATTAGGAAATATTAAGCCAAATTTCCATTCTCCCTCTCTCAATTCCTTTAAACACCATTCACAACAAGAGATGAAACCAAAAAAAGCCACATTGCAGACTGGCCCAAATTTTTGTCCACTCTTTCTCACAACCTCTTTTCCATACATCCCTATAACAGTCTCCAGAATGGATCAGAGCAGAAATTCACAGGCTACAACCTGGATAGGATATTGGATCCTCTTGGAGAAAGAAATTTTTACCATCGATTTCTTCTTTAAATCATAGTGGCCAACTAAGTTTATTTCTTTACATGATGAAAAAGATTGCAAACTCAAGTTAATGGAGGTTAGGATTGATGGGCCGAAGATTTTATTTGCTCACAGGGAATGGTTGAGATTGTGTCTTATTAGAGATGATGAAGATTTAGAGGACATTAATGAAGAAAAACAACTAGTTCAAGAATAAAAAGAGGTTCAAGAAGAAGAAGAAGAAGAAAACGAAGAAATTGATGGATTTTCTTCTTAACATAAATAGATTGGTGAATCCAAAGTGTTTAACGACGCTATGAAGAAGATGAGACTAGAGAGAGGGTATTTGCAGCTAGAGCTACTAAGAATAAAGTTGATAAGAGAGCTTTTAATTGCAAGGGTAGTTTAGTAATTTTCATTTTTCAGTCTATTGATTGTAACTACTAATCACCAATTGCCAACTCAATATTTTTTTCCATATCAGCAAAAAGTCCAGCTTGGCATAAAAACCTCTTGTCCCACTTGTACTTCTAGTTTGTCACATAGGATGGAGACACTTGATTGAAAATGTTTTTAAAATTTAAATACTTGATTGCAAACGTTTTCTATTAAAATATTAAAATAAAAAAATTAGCGAGTTGAGACACTAAATTTATAATTAAGCCTAATTTTATTACTATCTAAAAATTGGTTGTACATAAAAATGATAAATTTTTTATGTAATATTCATATACAATAGTACTTAAAGGAAATTAATTTTTTTTTTAAAAATTTGAGAATAATTAAATTATAAAGTAATAAAATATTATGTGATTATTAATTATTGAAAAAAACTAATTAGCATTCTATTATTAGCAAAAAAAATTATTATTTCAGATTATTAATTATTGCAAAAGAAAAAAAAGAGTTTTTTATTAATGAAATAAATTTATTATATGGTTATTAATTATTGAATAAAGAAAATGAAAAGTTTTTAATTTGATTTCTTCAAATTAAATAATTAAATAAAAAATTTTCAAAATTTTAAAAATAACAATTTTTTATCACTAACTACGTTTCACATTAGCATCTCACACTAGCAAATTTAGTTAGAATTTTATATATTTGTATAAATATAAATATAGACTAGTCTTTTTATGACGTGCTTTGCATATTGATTATATTCATTATTCGTTCTTGTCCAATTTTTTATTTTATTACTCGCTTTTACTTATTATTTATACTCATTTTTATTTTTAATATTAAATATTGATTATAATTTTTATCTTATATTATTCAAAATTTTATAATGTTAAATTAATTTCATATGAGATTTATATTAATATAATGGTTAATTAATAAAATAACAATATATAAATTCACACATTTTAGTTCAATTTATAATATACATATAATTCTACGATATCACCTAAAATATATGTTTCAATATATATAAATACTTTTTGTGAATACTCAATTTTTTCAGGCTCAAAAGCCTATTTTTCCGGACTGCAAACAGCTCGGCCGGACCAAAGGCCATTTTGGAAGTTCATCAGAAATACGCCAATATGGTACTTGAAACGTCCGGAAAATTACGAGGATCGCAGAACTGGTCCCGGAATATTTTTTGGAGGTCCGGAACTCCCGAAAAACCCTCTGGAAGTGAAAA
>CANUEP010156101.1:0-18491 GCA_947857235.1 Jatropha podagrica
GACAGTGGCTATGGCCGTAGCGGCTAACGCCGCCGTTAAGGGCGACTGCCACCGCTGCGGCCGACAGACCTTCTAGTTTCTTCTCGTTCCGGAGAATTCTCAAAACTTGCCTTTTGAGCCTCAAAATTTGAGTATTCACAATAAGTTAAATGATGCAGCAGTAGCCAAGGACAGCTTGCCAAGTGGACCAATCAAATTACATAGGGACTCTCTCAAATCTCTATAAATAAGAGGTCTCTCTTCACGCATGGATATACAGAATCGTAGAGAAAAAAACAGAAAAAAAGCCTCATAACTTTGTCCAACTCAAGACTTAAAAGTTCTCTCTCAAGTCCAAAGAATCAAGGTGAATTCAAGATCAAGTCTCCACGACCCTTGAATCGTCAAATACTCATTCTTCATCAATTCAACGTCAAGTCTTTTTGGCCGTTATCAATTCAACGTCAAGTCTTTTTGGTCGTTGAGTCGTATTCAAAATCAAGTTTTTCGACCCTTGAATCACGCTCCCGACAAAGAGAAGAATTAGAGGATAATCTTCATTGTAATAGAAGATTTCACTAGAGATTGTATCCACTACATCACAAATATGATTTGTATTTTGTAATTGTTTGCTTCTTAATTTCAGGAACAATATTTACGTCTACAGTCCTTTTCCATTATTCTTGAATATTGAAGAATAGAACTTATATATACCATCATAGACTAATAATGCTTTAATACCAGCATCGTTTTTGGTTCATGAAAGATATAAAACTCTAACAAGAGTTCTTTTTATATAAAATCTAGACACTCATATTTTGAATTTTGCTCCTTGATTATTGGGATGAAACAAAAAAAGCCATGTAAGAATATATGTTTTGTCTTCTTCTTGTGGGTGAGAGGATAGTAAGTTACCACAGTCTACGAAAATTTAAAAAGAATTAATAACAAGTTGGCTATATTTATTTATTTATTTTCTCCATATTTGATAAAGGAAAGCAATTTGGTTAATTAATTTATTGCCTCATACTTTTATCCTCTTTATCATAACCAAAGTGCAGGTAGCACAACCAAATGAAGGTCAATAAAATAGACTTAAGCAATCCACCAGTCTCTAGTTCGCCAAAGGCTTAAGTGGCCAGTTTTTCTCCGTCCAATGGGACAATTAGCCAAAGGCCTAAGCACCCAGTTTTCTCTGTCTAATGGGACAGTTCACCAGAGGCTTAAGCAGCCAGTTTTTCTCCATCCGATGAGACAATTCGCTAGAGCCCTAAGCGGCCCAGTTTTCTCCGTCCAACGAGACAGTTCACTAGAGGCTTAAGCAGCCAATTTTTCTCCATCCAATGGGACAATTCCCTAGAGGTCTAAGTGGCCCAGTTTTCTCCGTCCAATGGGACAGTTCACCAGAGGCTTAAGCAGTCAATTTTTCTTTGTCCAATAGGACAATTCGCCAGAGGCCTAAGCGGCCCAGTTTTCTCCGTCAAATGGGACAGTTCGCCAAAGGCCTAAGCGGCCAGTTTTTCTCTGTCCAATGGGACAATTCGCTAGAAGCCTAAGCAACTCAGTTTTGTCCGTCTAATGGGACAGTTCGCTAGAGGCCTAAGGGCCCAGTTTTTTCTGTCTGATGGGACAATTCGCTAGAGGCCTAAGCGGCCCAATTTTGTTGGTCCAATGGGACAGTTCGCCCAAGGCCTAAAGGCCTAAGTTTTCTTCATCCAAAATTGGACAGCACGCCAAGAGGCCTAAGGCTCAAGTTTTTCTCCATCCAAAATCGGACAATTCGCTAGAGGCCTAAGAGGCCCAAATTTTCTTCATTAAAAATTGGAAAGTTCACTAGAGGCCTAGGAGGCCCAAGTTTCTTCGTCCAAAATTGGACAGTTCGCTAGAGGCCTAAGCGACCCAATTATCTTCGTCCAATGGACAGCCCAAGCTATTAAACCTATAAATTTGATACACAAACTTCACCACTTAACCTAATTGACACGTTTGTTAAAGTAATTAATTTCGGATAATAATTTCGCCACAACCTTCGCCAAATAAAGTATTGGCATGTTCGGATAATAATAACAAAAAAATAATAATAAAATAAAATAATTTATGAAAATACTCTACAAATATTACATTTGGACATAAATGATCAAATAACTGATGGGGGGCTACTGTTAACATATAATAATAAATTATTTTAATTGAATAAATAGAACCCTAAAATAACTCTAAATGGGAAGTAAATCAGGATTCGAAATTCTTATTTGATACAAACTATTTGGACTCCATTATATATACGCTAGATATACCCTAAAATGGGGCTAATCACAATCAACCTCTCCTAAAATTCAGAGAGTTTAACAGGTTCCATTCGTCACTTAAATATATTTTGTTTCAATCCAAACTCAAATACTTTGAACATCACATTACAATCTTTTATTTATTTAATAAAAAAGTAGCATCTAACTAAATAAATTAGATGAACATTCGATTTAATCTAATTGACTGAGCCTAAATTAGATATTTAAAATTACATCTCTAATACTGTATGACATAATTTTAAAAAAAGCATAGTTATTTTAAAAAAGATAGCATATGGTGGAATTGATCCTCAAACTAACTCCCATTTTCAATTTGTGCAACTCATATATATACCATCTAGACTAAAGGCTCTCATCATTAAATTGTTGCATGGTTTTCCTATTATATACGTTTAACGATGTGAAGGCAGTAATAATGGGAATACAATTGAAGTGATACTAAAAGTCTCACTCTTTTGTACTGTTTGGTTCCAGGCAGGCAGGTTTAGATTTTTTCCTCACACAAATATCTATTTGATATGATTGTTGTTTTTTAAGTGGTGCTTGCTGAAATGGCAAATATGCAAGCAAACCTAAAAACTGCAACCTTTAATTATTAATAATTACATCTCGTTACTTTTAGCCATCAATAACAATTAATCATATGGCCATGAAGGTCTCAAATAGGTCTAATGAAATTACAAACACACCCTCCTTTTGCTGTTGCTTGAAAATTGACGATTCGATGGGGTTGCAAAAGTTTGATAAATAGAAAACAAGACCACATAAAAAAGTCGTATAATAAAACAATAAAGAAAAAAAAATGAAAAAGACACAGGAATGGATCCATCCTGAGACCAATTAATCTAAACACATTGGTTAATACTCGAAATGGCAATTTAACTTTTTCCATGGTGGGCATTTATTTTATGAGTAGTGTTAGTGGAGTTAATTGTATTACAAACATTGAATATTGTCACTTAATTTATAAATTATGTGTATATACTTGAATATTGTCACTCAAACTCCATATATAATGTAATTGACTCGATTATATATAACGTGGCTCAACCTCCATGGATCCTTACAGTAATGTGACATCAAAATTTTAAAAAAATTATAAAAATAAATTCAGATTAAATTCATTTTCAAGACTATATATAAATAAAACATAAACTTGTCTTTTAGTATTAAATTCTAAAATTTTGCTTATATGATGTTAATTGGCCTCCAATTAAATGCCCTTTTACAAGCGACCAACATCGTCCAAATATAACTTTTTTCTTTAACAGCAATTTAAAGGATAAATGAACTGGAAGGAGTTAATCACTAAAAATAACATAGTCACATAAATTAACTAAATAAAAAGTGCTTATAACATTACCATAAAAGCGTTATAGAAAGGTTGACATCAAACTTCTTATTGGAGTATTGGCAAACCACCATGAGTTGCTGAGACAGAATTTGTTAATTGTGACCAGGGTAAATATGTACACATCATTCTCTTGCAACTTAACCCTATCCACAAACTCTACCCATCTGTTCTTAAACCTTGTGCTCCAACGAAGGTTACCTTGCTTGGTCCTTTTCAACATTCGACAGACGTAGCCAACTCACACATCTGGGTCATTGCCATTTTCTGTGTCGATAAAAAAATTTCTCTTCTTGACACCAATTCTCTCCAGTGCTTCTTTGACAGGAATTTCCTGAAAGCATGATGAATTTCCATTAATAGATGAACTTATAACATTGCAGGTAATGGAAATTATACTCTATATTAAACCTACCACTTTGTGTCGCCAACCCGAACTATGCAACACATATGTAAACTCCCATGGCTCAAGAGTAGCAGTGCGACTACTTTAAGAAAATATTAAACCATAATAGATATTAGTACTTGTTTAAATACTAAACCAAACCAAACAATTATGTATCTATATGAAACACTGCAAAATGTGAACACATGTGAAGCAACATACTAGGATGATCAACCACAGTCCAATCAAGTTGAGAAGGGGCACAACATGGGTTGGAGCTTTCCCCTATCCGAATACCAACAACACGCGCTTCCAAAATTTGAACCAACAAAAATAAAAGACAAAACAAAATTAAAAGAAAAAGAAAAGACAATCACATGCAAATATAACCCTCCACCAATTATAACAGTTAGATGATAAATATTTGAATATTGAGAGTCAAATAAATAATTATTACGCAAAACTAATTGAATAATTTATTATTCAACCCATATTAAAGCAAAAACTAGATTTGGACAAACCTTTTTGCTCGGCATCAATCACTGGAGAGGATGGCTCATTCTTGGACGGGTAATTGATCTCATCACTGTTAGGATCCATGATACGTACTTTGTAGTCCTTGGGCCAACAATAGGCAATATGCAACTTAAATCATGATTGTACATCATAAAATGCAAAGAACTCCTTCATAGCATCCCTCATAATTGCCACATGCCTCACTCTCTCAGCAATGACCCTTGACATCCTTTATGGGCATACAAAATTGAAACACGAACTAGTCCTTTGATGTTGCCTCATTGCGGAACTTAATGGGAAACCCCAGTGAAAAACATTAAAAAAATGAATCATACAAAAATATAAGACATAAATTGTAATCATCAACTAAGAAATAAAAAATCAATAGGATAATTGAGAAATTATTATAGAGAGCAACCAGTCTAGGCATTTACCAAAGAACCATATTTAATGGCGTGAATGTCAATTGTCACAACAGTGTCGTTGGCCATCTTGTTTGTCTCACTGGAAATGAAAGGGTTTGATAGAGAAGGGTTGTAAAGTCTATCTGGGTTAGAGATGAAGTAAATAGCTTGCACATACAAGCATAATAATTATAAATGTCGAGAGTATTTAAGCATTGCTTTGATTAAAGACAAACAAAGGCAATACATTTCAGATATTAATAATGATAACAAATTAAAACAACCAAAAGTGGATCAAATGGTTAATGCCTGAATACTATCATATAACCTCTGTGAATCAAAAATTGAATCATGCCCACGTTATGGTATGTAATTTTTTTTCTTTTTACAATGCAAAACATGATGAGATCCTTTTTTCTTTTTTCTTTTTTAAAATGGCAACCTTGTGCACACAAAATTACAACAAAATTACCTACCCACATAAATTAGTGATAAAAAATTTTGTTATACTAAATTGAAATGACTTATTTGAAGGATTAGGAGATCTTATACAGTGAAATTTTTTTATATTATATAATTTATAGGGTACGTGTGATTTGTGTGGTCCTAAAATTTATGGAAACACCACGAATAGTTAATTACTCAATCATGTGTCATACCCGAAATACTGAAAAATTTACATTAGATATAAATGTTAAATAATATATATGTCATAACATATATACTTTACTCATACAGGTCGAATAGAAAAAAACATGCAACTACTTATGATGCAAGCTAACATTATCCAGGTCACTAAAAAACCTAATAACAAGTTTGTCTACTGATGATAAACTTAGGTTAAGTTCCATGAATATGCATTCCCGCAGCTTGAATCACTCAAATCAATAAATTTATTGAATTGGAAAATGGAAAAAAAAAAGCAAGAAATAGGAAAAATCATGCAGCTACTTGTGGTGTAAGCTAACATTATCTAGGTTACTGAAAAATTCAATCACAAGTCCGTTTACTGACAACAGACTCAGGTTAAGTTCCATGAATATGCATTCCCACAGCTTGAATCACTCAAATCAATAATTTTATTAAATTGGAAAAAGGAAAAAAGGTGAGAAATAGAAAAAATCATGCAGCTACTTGTGGTGCAAGCTAACATTATCTAGGTTACTAAAAAATCCAAACACAAGTCCGTCTACTGATGACAGACTTGGGTTAAGTTCCATGAATATGCATTCCCGCAGCTTGAATCACTCAAATCAACATTTTCGTTGAATTGAAAAATGGAAAAAAAAGTGAGAAACCCTAATCCAACCTAGAAAAGTGTAATGTTGGAGGCGAATGACTCCGTTATTCGTATCCAAAATCATTTAAAATATCTTAGTGTTGGATTAAGCTGCTAAATCATCTGTCCATTCAAAAAATTTTAAACACGAGTAAGGCACAGTCTTCCATTAATCGAGCTAGGTGGTCAATGTGAGTGAATCAACTATTTCAATCCTCTGTCTGGCAGACCAGGCCTTTACTTACTCTACAAGCTAATGTTATCTAGGTTATTGAAAAATCCAATCACAAGTCTGTCTACTGACGACAAACTTAGGTTAAGTTCCATGAATATGCGTTGCCGCAACTTGAATCACTCAAATCAACAATTTCGTTGAATTAGAATATGAAATAAAGTGAGAAATAGCAAAAAAATGTCACATGGAGGAATCAATCCTATGACCAATCCCTATAACTAGGTCAGGCAACCAACACATATGCCATCTGAGCTAGGACCCCTCATCCATTTGTTTTGACAAAATAAAAATTAATATATAGTGCCTGCGATGTGTAATGATAAACCCTTATCCTACCTAAAAAAGTGTAATGTGGGAGGCGAATGACACCATTATTTGTATCCTAAATCATTTAAAATATCTTAGTGTTAGAATAAGCTGCTAAATAATCTATCTATTCAAAAAATTTTAAACACGAGAGAGGCACAGTCTTCCATTAATCAGCTTAGGTGGTCAATACGAGTTAATTAGTAGTTTCAATCCGCCATCTGTCAGACAAGGCCTTTACTTACTCTTCAAGCTAACATTATCTAGGTTACTTAAAAATCTCATCATAAGTTCGTCTACTAATGACAAACTCGAGTTAAGTTCCATGAATATGCATTCTCGCAGCTTGAATTACTCAAATCAACAATTTCATTGAATTGGAAAATGGAAAAAAAAAAAGTGAGAAATAGAAAAAAAAACATGCTGCTAATTATGGTGAAAGCTAGCTTTATCTAGGTTATTGAAAAACCCAATCACAAGTCTATCTACTGATGACAGACTCGGGTTAAGTTCCATGAATATGCACTCCCGCAGCTTGAATGACTCAAATCAATAATTTCATTGAATTGGAAAATAAAATAAAAAAGCGATAAATAGAAAAAAAAAAACATGCAGCTACTTATGGTGCAAGCTAACGTTATCTAGGTTATTGAAAATCCCAATCACAAGTCCGTCTACTGAAGACAGACTCATGTTAAGTTCCATGAATATGCATTCCCGCAACTTGAATCATTCAAATCAACAATTTTAATTGAATTGATATTTATGATTATAAATAATGAATAGAAAATTTTAATTTGTATTCATCTAACTTAACATCAAAGGCATTTTCACCATTTCCTATCGAATGTAAAAATCCATAACCATCTCTGTTGTGATCAACTTGCATTTTGCATTCCATTCATCAACCACATGTATCATGCGTTATTCACTATCTTTCTCTTTCAACAAAGAAGTTGACATTTTCAAGCATTATCCAGTATTGGTAATTTCCAAACTTCATTCTTCATTCTTCATCTCCCAGCTCGTTAGCTTTTTTTTTTTTAATTTAAAAAAACTAAGTATTATTATTTACTGCTATTCAAAAGCACTATTACAACCTATTCCTTTGATTTGGAAACCATATTTCATGGCTAATTCATTGATCACATTAACACTTGGATGTGGCATCTAATGGGAGATCATAGTCAGACAAAAACCTAGTGGGGGACTATACTTCATTGAGGGGTGGTCTGTTTTTATTTATTCAATTTGCACTTCATTGATTCACAGCATAAGCTTGAGTTATCAAAGGACAGATCCTTCATTGTCACAATGATATAGTAGAACTGGAATTAAAATAATTTAGGGAACTCATATCTCTTATATTTCAATGGTGTCTAAGCTCTCTGACATAGTTCCAACACAAAAAAAATCGAAATACAAAGGTGATCACTCAGGTTGGCAAACAAGAATGGGAGGAAAATATTGGAACTAGAAAGTGGTACGTTTGAACCCCATTATTCAAATTCAAAATATTTCTCATAATTATATGACACTAACTCTTTTTTTTTAATATTTTAATTTCCATGAAACACATCCCACTATCTATTGTCATAAAGCACCTCAAGTTTTACACTGGATGCAAGAAAATTAGTACAATATTGACGGCAGATGGAGATGCATATCCAGTGCTCACCCGCTGTGGATTACAGGAAATCAAAATCGGCGACATTGTTAGTTTCAAATTAGTAGATTCTCATAAATTCATTTTCATGATGTATGTAAACAAAAATATGAGCTAAATTCTAAACTAAAAATAAATTATTTAGTCTCGTACTCTCCGTTCTAAGTATACAAAGGCTAAATTTGACTTGCCCACTCAAAATATTTCTGCTCATTGCAGTTTCAACTCACATAATTATGTCAAGCAACATATATATATATATATATATATATATATATATATATATATATATATATATATATATATATATGCAATGACATTAATCTATAAATCTATTATTAGGCATAATAAGTGCTATGTTTAATGGATAGCACATGTTTTGGCATGATATAAACATATGGGTACTTATGTATAATCTAGAAAATTCCAATCAGTCGATACATTTTTGTTCAAAAACAATACGTTTCAGTTTACTTATTTTCTCTTTGTCGTCACTATCAATTAATTTTTTTTTTTTTTGCACTTTTGTTATCACAATGGATACGATGTATAATAATTTTCTCTCCCTCATCATTATCAGTTCAGAAACACATGGTTCTTAACATGTTTGCCACCATAGGGTTACTGTAGGGATCAAAGTCCTTTGGAAAGATCTCTTTACCTTGCTCTGTCTTGATAAACTCAAATGAATCGAATGAGAACCATGAGAATGGGTAGACTAATGGCTCAGGCTGAAGTTTGAAAAGTGGGGCCAAAAAAGGAATTTCTGATTTTCCTGCCAAGTCTCCTTTGATTATTACCATTGCATTTCCATGCGAACTTTAGCTTTTGGTGCAGAGAGGAGGGTAATGCCTTAGCCTTATGAATCCATGACCTTCCTAGAAGTATGTTAAAATACGTTGGGACATCCACTACTTGGAAGGGGATAGTCATTACTGCAGGCCCAATTGTGACCTTTAGCTCAGCCACGCCCAATACTTCTCATCTAGTGTTATCATATGCCCTCACTATCTTATCAAAAGGCATAAAATTTTTCACAGTTAACCCCAAACACTGGCTACCTTTAGAGTACAAACATTCAATGTTGACTTATTATCTACCAGAACCATAGCCACTGTTTTACCCCTGGCTTGGACTGTGACATAAAGAGCATGGTTATGATCTCCTTTAATAGGGATCTCATGGTTTGAAAAGTAGAGAGCCATTGTTAGAGGGTTTCTTATGATGGAAGCTACCAAAGCTTTTGGAGTGATATCAACATTGTCTGACACTAATTCATTGCCTTGACCAAAGCTTGGCAGTGTATGAAAGAAGACTGAATCAAACCCATATAGGAATGTTGGCATTGGTTTTCTTTAGTTGTTCCAAAACCAAGTTCTTAGGTTGGGGTCCGGAGCTTGAACTTGGCATGTCTTTGGCTAGGGTGGCTAGATTGGGTAAAGCTTTGGGAGGAGGAGATGGGTATTGTCTCCCACTCTGGGTGATGGCATTGATTTCCTCAAGCACATCATTCAAGTCTATGACACAACATGAGTTGTCCATGATTGGATGGATTAAAGAGGCCAAGTCAGAGTTTGGCTCCTAGTGGATCATGTGGATTTTATTTTTATGTTAGGGAAGTGGGTTAGTGTTTATGTTTGGTCTAGGTCGAACAGAGAGTATTTGGCCACTTTCCACCATGTCCTGGATCTTATATCTCAGGGCCTTGTAGTCATCAGTCTTGTGCCTAGATCCATGATGGAAAGAGTAGAAGGAATTTAGGTTATAGTGTTTCAAACCTGGATTTGGTAAAGGCCTTGGTTCGAGGGGTTATATTAACATGTCATCCACAGCCTTCTAGAAGATAAATGAGAGGGGAACCCTAAGATCAGTGAACTTGCATCTGTCAGGTCGAGCAATTGGTCTTGGAAGAGGAGGAGGTTGTTTTCTCTAGCTAATTAGATTGGCCAACTCACCAACTTACTAAGGGGGAGGAACTGCATGATAGTTGGTGTGTGGCTTCTTATATCTGGAGGAAGAAGTTTGATCCTCTTTAATTTGGCCTACCTAGATCAGGTCCTTAATTTTAGTTGTTGTAGCTATGAGAGCTCAAAAATCTAGGAGGTATTGAGTCCTGAGGTGACTTTGATAAGATGGGAGGAGGTTTTTGACTATGATGTCAATTTGTTCCTATTCTGAAGGGTGATTCAGCATCTAAGCAGCTTTACCTCTCCATCTTGTGAGAAAGGAAGAGAAGGATTCCTGGGTTCCCTGTTTGGGAGTCTCAAGTCTCTCTTGGTAATGACAACCTCCACATTATAGTGGTACTGCTGGTTGAAGCATTACAGATTTCATCCCAAGTCTTCTTTTTAGCATTGTTTAGAGCAACAAACTAGTGAAGAGTAGCACTAGTGAGAGATTATTGGAAGAGCTAAGGTAGGAGCTCATTGTTCGCACCAAGAGGAGTGAGGGCACCCACATACATTTTCAGGTGAGTTTTAGGGCATGTGGTGCCATCAAACTTGTCCATGTCAGGCATCTTGAACCTAACGTGTAGCCTGTCCTCTCGAAAGAGTGGGAGAGAGCCTACATCAATCAATTCTTCATACTTCTTGATGTCTTTTAGAAACTTCTCAAAAGAATCCATATTCTCCATCATCTTCCTAACCTCTGGAGAAGTAGAACCATCCCCTGTCTGGCTTGGGGTAGTAGTAGTATTGAATGTGGCCCCTATCTCAGGAGTCAACCCTCGGGCAGTTTGGTCACCGTTGGGAATACCAGGCTATTCATTAGATCCCCTGGTCTGGTTGGGAGGAGCATTGCCATTTTGATTGGCAGTTATCAGGGTCCTGACTTTCCCCAGAATAGTCTCTCTCTAGGCAGGAATGGTATTTTGAAGGGAAGCATTCTTTTCTATTATCATAGTTTAAAAACGGGTCCCCTATTACTGGAGCACTTCCTCCATCAGTGCTCTAAAGTCATTGGTAGAGCCATTATCATTATCGTTCTCTTGTAGAAGCAAACAAAGAAGAGTATCAGTACATGCCTATAGTAGAAGTTCAGTACTCAGGTCAAGGTTCAAGGATTTGGTAAACCTGAGGTACTTAGGTAAGGTTTGATGAAGTTGGAAATAATGCACGAGCCAAGATTTGAGGGCATGACTCGAGGATTGCCCCTAGTTTGGGGAATGAAGTGCTTAGGTTTGATCTCAGACTTTTTAGTAATTTAAGGTGCTTAGGTCAGGTTTGATGCTTTTTGCTATTTTAGGTGCTTAAGTCAAGTTTGAGGAAATAATGCGTGAGCCAAGATTTGAGGGCAATCTGTGAGGATATTTGGTAAGATGCTTAGGTCAAATCTAAGGCTTTAAAGTGCTTAGGTCTATTTTGAGGATATTTGGTAAATCTGTGACACTCAAGTCAGGTTTGAGACTTTTGGTATCGTGAGGTACTTAGGTTTGTTTTGAGGCTTTTGATATCTATGATGCTCAAGTTAGGCTTGAGGCTTTTAGTAAGTCTTTGATGCTCAAGTCAAGTTTGAGGCTTTTAGTAAGCCTTTGATGCTCAAGTCAAGTTTGAGGCCTTTGGTAAGTCTGTGATGCTCAGGTTAAGTGTAACGCCCTAAATCCAACCACTAGAGGAATTGTCTGCTTTGGATCAAGCCGGTTCCATCCCATACTAGATCGGCAAGACCCGCACGATTTTGTCTCGCAGGTGAAATGAGAAATTCCCAAAAGGTCACCCATCCTAGGATTTTTGTCAAGCGAGCACACTTAACCCTGGAGTTCTTCCAACTCTCTAGCTATCCCACCAAAAGGCACTTAACCCTGGAGTTCTTCCAACTCTCCAGCTATCCCACCAAAAGGCACCTCTAATGATTAGTTACCCCTTTTTCGATATATGATTCGATTCATTCCTATGTCCCACATTCCACTACCCAAGTTGGCCTATCATCATAGAAGCTTGCCAGGAGCCCTGCTCTACCCACCCTCTTAGGATCACTTTGCTGGGTCGGGATGTCACAGGCCCACCAGCTTCCGCATGGTTCATCCTCGAACCACATATCTACTAGAGGGGGTTAGGCTCTGATACTAAATTGTAACTCCTTGAATCCAACCACTAAAGGAATTGTCCGCCTTGGATCAAGCCAATTCCATCCTATACTAGATCAGTAAGACCCGCACGGTTTTGTCCCGTAGGTGAAATGGAAACTTCTTAGGAGGTCACCCATCCGAGGATTTCTGTCAAGCGAGCACGCTTAACCCTGGAGTTCTTCCAACTCTCTAGCCATTCCACCTAAAAGCGCCTCTAATGATTAGTTAGCCCTTTTTAATATATGGTTTGATCGATTCCTGTGTCCTACATTCCACTACCCTAGGTGGCCTGTCATCCTAGAAGCTTGCTAGGAGCTTTGCTCTACCCACCCTCTTAGGATCGCTTTGCCGGGTCAGGATGTCACATCAGGTTAGAGGCTTTTGGTAAATCTGAAGTGCTCAGGTCTATTTTGAGGCTTTTGGTTAATCTGAGGTGCTCAAGTGTGGTTTGAGGCTTTTGGTATGTCTATGATGCTTAGGTCAGGTTTGAGGCTTTTAGTAAGTTTGAAGTGCTCAGGTCAGGTTTGAGAATTTTTGTATTGTGAGGTGCTAAGGTCTGTTTTAAGGCTTTTGGTTAATTTGAGGTGCTTGGGTATATTTTGAGGCTTTCTGGTAATAAGTCTAACATATTTCCTTCGGTAGGAATTTTGGGTTACCACTGTATTGGTTTTTAGGTTACCACTAGATGGTGTTTAGGTTACGACTAGATGGTGTTTTAGGTTACCACTGGATAGGTGTTTAGGTTACCACTAGATTTAAGTTACCACTGGATTGGTCACTGTTTGTTCACTCTCCTTCTCCATAACATGTAATGTATGAGTACATGAATGTTATGCCAAAATGGTTTCATGATGAAGAATGCGTACAATCCTAGGGATCGGATCTAGGGGCATTACATGCCTTTAGTCGACTGGTTTCTGCTTAGAGTTGGTATATACCTCATCATTTGACCATGTTGTATCAAATGGAACGATTGGTATGCCAAACCCATTGCCCTATCGTAAGGAACAGAGGTGCGTAGGATGAGTGCAGCCTTCTCGACCCAGGATAGCTTTAAGGAAGATTGCCCCAAAGTGATAATGGAAACTTGATTTCCTTATGTCTAATGATGGGAAAGGATCCCAAATGATGCATCTATATGTATGCAAGGCAATTTTAAATTTGAACCCAAACTGGAGATCTGAAGCCTACTCGATAGTCCTCTTACTATATTTTTTAGTTTGAAAAATGTTTGAGGTCCCCAGCAGAGTCGCCAGCCTATGAGCCCCCTCCCAAGCGCCATGGGCTAGACTCGCATGTGGCGAAATCCGACCAGACGATCCCATTGGTCATTTTTTCATGAAAGAAACTAGAAACGTTCGGGATTGGTCGAAACCCTACTGTGGTCCTTTCTCGATTTGTTTTAGTATTTTAGCCCTATATGCGGCTAGCTGGTTTGTTTTAGCTGATCTTATTATCAGTTTTACCAGTTTTAAGGCTCTATTTAGCGCTTAAGTGATGTCTGGTTGGCTCTTTAGGGCGCTTTGATTGTGTGTGATGTGTGAGAGTCACCACCTTACTTTGTTTTTTTTTTTTTTTCTTTTTAGGAAAATATAAGGTAAAAACCCTGTGAATTACTCCATTTTTGTATGCCACAATAGATAAAATGGACCAGCATTGAATCATTGAATTCGAGGACTGGGTTTTTGGTTTCATTGCATGGATCGACAATTTGGGTTCAAATTTAAAATCAAAATTTATTATTTTGCATGAATGTCAGATTATTGATGCATGGCATACTCATAATGCATGTCAATATAAAAAATATGGAGCATTAAAAGTAAGCAGATATAATAAAGGTGTGTATTTCAGAGGCGAGCTCGATTCTAGCCTCATTATCGAGGAGTTATAGATCGTGCAATACATTCCCCTAAGTCTAGACTGGTCAATTCGGTCGAGGGCACACTACCTAGACTGAAATCTATAGGTATGCCTTTATACCTCGTTTATATGAGGATCAGTCTACCATCGATTAGGGTGGTAGGGTTTTGAAGGTGCCACTCTTAAAGTGGGCTTATTGATTCCGGGCTTAATTTTGAAAATTTGGCTGGACCGGGCTTAGTTTATGGACCGGGCTTAAAGCTGCATAGTGCCGACTAGACCGGGCTTGACAGTTGATAAAGTGTCGGATGGATCGAGCTTAATTGACAATGTTTGAGTTGAGAGATTATACCCTCATGACACGGCTTGAATGCGGCTCTATGATGTGTTGTCGATTAAGGAGCTCGAGTCTTCCTCTAATATAAGCTAAGGTAGGGCACAAGGACCCATATATTAGTCTTATATAATATTGTTAAATGATAAATTATTAATCAATCACTAGATTTGATTAATAATTAATCACCTAACTAGTAGCTTTGGCCTAAGGAAGGTCAAAGTGTGAGTAAAAGTCGAAAGGATCGACTTTTGAGAACCGAGTCGGGCTTTAAAATCAATTATGGAAGATGAGCAAAGTTAGACTCTAGGTGGTAGAACCATAATAGAGAGAATGAGAGTCATTGATGCTTGAGAAGCACTCAATCAAGCAACAAGAGGTGTGAAATTGTGAGGTGAGTGTGCTTTTTATAGATAAAGGGGGTGGCTGAGCCAGCCTGGTCGATGTCGACCACCCCAAGAATGCCACTAGAGTTCAGCCTTCTGGCACTGACGGAGGGTCCTAGCAGCTACCTTGTCGACGCCAATCATGGTAAATGGACCAGGATGCCCTTCGCCTTTGATTCTTGGATTTTTAAGCTTTTGGGAATCCGTTTGAGGCCCAAATGACGTCCGATCGAGCTGATTGTCGTGCCGTTGGAACCATAGTAGAATTCTCTAGAGCCTAGTGCTGAAATAATGTCAACAAATGCAAGCCTCTCTATAAATACATGCACTATAAACCCTAATTTCGCCCCATATTCAATATCTATCTCTAAGTTACCATTATTAGCTACTTACAATGGACAAAACCCCAACCAAAAAAATTTACAAGCGACTATCACTCCCTGCTTCACTAGTAGCACTTGAGGTTCTTTACAGTGCAACTAAAGAGGAGTCGACTAAATTCAAGAATGAGATGAAGGCCCTTACACGATGCCTCAACAAATCTATCACTGAACCAAGCACCCGGTATGCTTCTCAAAGATCCACCACTTTAGAAGGCCTATGGCATATCCTTTGAAGTTAATGAAGAAAAGCCCAAACAATTGGAGTTCATTACCATCTCTGACGATGACACTATTATCTCAGCTGAAATATAAAGTTCTCATTGTTCATGTGTGAGATAAATGAAGTTTTTTTTGGGTGTTGAAAACATTGGTTGTTTGGTTATTTTCTGTTCTATGTCATTCAGCATGTTTCAATCAGCATGGTTGCAGTAGTGAAATATCCCTTTTTTTGTTCAATATGTTGCCCAAATTTCTTTCAAGTCTAGCTTTTTCCACTTTGCTATATATATATATATATATATATATATTACGATATCTCTGTTCTCACCTACTTAACCTAAAAACACAATTTTCGTCAGGGGCTACAATTATTGGGCCAAGTATGAAAAACAAATAATTTAGTCTACCACTTCTTTCCATTTCACCATTTCAATTGCAACTTTAAACACTAAGCAAAATGATTTGGGCCTTATACTTTGTTTCCTCTTCTTAGATTTATTTTTTAATATGATTTTTCCAGTTTATTAGCCTTGTACTTAGATTTCTTAAATTTCCCCTTTAATATGATTTCTTTTTTAATATGATTTGGGCCTTGTACTTTGTTTCCTCTTCATTCCACCCCTTTGAAATAGACGTTACCTAATGGAAGTGTAGCTTTTAATTGAAAAAAAAAAAAAAGGAAAACTCACTCAAAGAATGGGCCCAGGCCAAGGTCAACTTTTGAAATTATAGTTTTTATCTTAAAAAGGCCCACCTAAAGGTTAGGCCCTTTAAAACAATCTTTTGCACTTGGAACAATAGTCTTTACATAAAAAATCCTACCCAAATGTTAGGCCTCTTAAGATAGACCCTCTTCAACTTAGTTATCGAATTACTTCACCTCATTTTCTACATATGCATTCTGTAGAAGCAGTTGAAAAAGGAGTTACATTTTCTTCTATATTTCAGATAATCGGACTACATTCAATCATTGAAGGGGTTTTTTCTACCTTTTGCTCTCACAAATGCATTATGTACAAACAGCTTATGCATCATTCGAATACTTGTCACTTAAATATTAAGACTATGATTACCAGATTAATTAACATACTAATTAACATTTTACTTCCAACTATAATATCACAATAAAAACAAAGCTCGTAATTATACTAAACACAAAACAAAAAAGAAAATATAAACCAATCAGACAAATCCAAAAATTCTATTATATTTTTTTTCCTCCATCACTCAATCAAAGACTGTTGCTCACCCTATTTACACCCTCAAGAATCAAATACATGTGATCCCCACTAAAATCTCAAAGATGAATATTGTGCATGGTTTCATGTAGTCAAAATTGAAATTTTATGAATTCAATTTCCACACATACTATAATTCATCTCCTACTGTCCCTATATTGCCATCTCCATCGAAAGCTGAGATCATTGAGCCACGATAACTAGTACTATTGCATATCATGTCATCACCTTCTTTATGATGAATCACACCAACACTATAACTAGTGTATGGTTTATGACATGCAAAATCATTTTTTGATCCAATGAAGATATTGTAAGCTTCCATAGCCCCATCCATCGTCTCGTATGCTTTTTACAAACTTTGGCTGACCCCTAGAACACGACTAACATATTCTTGCCAAGATTTATATATCCCTGGCTCTATTCCATGAAAAATAGCATAAACCTTTGATTTTTTTTCCTACTGTAACTAATGTCCATTGTAGGAAGAGGGAAAGGTTTATGGAGAATTAAGAGAGCAATGAAACAGTGGATTTTTTCTCACTAAAATTTTGGCAAGAGGAAGTCAATCCAAACCAAACAATCTTTCACTTTTAAGATTGCAACAAGAGATCCAAACGATTAAGCAAGAACTCATGCAGATTAAAATTAAGTAGAAAAAAGATTCGAAAGCCATTCAGTTTCTTCTGTTAAGTCATCCCGCTTTCCCCAACCAGAATTCTAAACAAAACCCATTATTATAGGAACCTACAAAATCTTCCCAACCTTGACACTCTTATATCTCAAAGAGTAATTCCAGATACTCCTTCTCCTCCAACTCCTCTTTGTCCAATTAAGACCTATCCATCTCAGGAAGCCAGCTCTAACCAAATATTGTAGAGTCTCAAAAAGGTTAAATGAGCTTCATCTTGAAGAAAATATCTTAGGAAAAATCCAATGCCTCCTTCTTGATTCCTCAGATTTAGAATCCTCTAAAGATGAAGAAGCCCTTCAAGTTGATGAGCTTGTTGCCTTGTCCTCATCATCTTGTTCAGAATCCGAACTAGAGAAAAGAATAAATGTTCTCACAAAAGATAAAAAAATCTATCCTTGATATCATCAACCATATACAGGATCTTGAAATTCAGAGAGAGTACCTCCTTAAACTCCAACAATCTCTTGAGCAACCACCTCTCCAAACATCAAGTTAGAGCAAAGACCCAATGTCCTTTCTCAGCATCATTATACTGCAACATCTGTCTATGAATGGAATATAGATGACATGTTTGAGTATAATATCATTGGCACTCTTTAGCAGATGACTATGGCAGCCAATGCTTACAAAACCCAAACAATAGTTTCTGATCAGGCTGTAGCTGACCTTGTTATTGCAGGCTTCAAAGGTCAATTGAAAGGGTGGTGGGATCACCACCTCACTTCCAAAGAACGTTCTGACATTCTCAATGCTGTCAAGGTTGATGAGGCAGATCAACCAATTGTAGATGATCGCTGCCAACCAATTCAAAATGTTGTGGCCACCCTCATTTTTTCTATTTCTTTACATTTTGTAGGAGATACTTCACATGTTAAGGA
>CANUEP010156351.1:0-75196 GCA_947857235.1 Jatropha podagrica
TTATTCACTGAGTTTAGTGAAACTCACCCCCCTTCCGTAAACATTTTTCAGGGAATAAAAGCACCGTTGGTTTGTGAGACTCTGCTTCTTTCTTCGTAGAGATTCAACCATGTTAGTATAAATTATCTGTTCATATTTGTGAATTTCCGCACTTTTTATTTAATTCCGCAGTTAGGATATTTAAATAATATTTAGTTATATAAAAGAAAATATTCACGTGATTATAAATATTGTGGAGTATTTTCTTATAATTTGGTTATTTTATTTTGAAATCATTTTGTTATAATTCATTATAAATAAAATAGAATTAAGTATCTAAAAAGTAATATTATAAATGACTTGTACAATAAAAATCAATAAAATTTAAATAATTATATTTATTTTAATCTAAATAAAAATTCAGATTCTAATATTATATAGATAAAAAATTATAAATATATAACAAATATAATCATAAAAGTCACGTTATAGACATACTAATAATTTAAAAAGAGGAAAGCGTGCTCGTGTTCGACAGTTCGATGGCGCGTTAATTTACATGTCGGCGCACACTTATCAGATCAAAGACCGAAGTTGCTAAAATACGCGGATATTTTCAATTAAATAATTCGCCTAAATAAAGGCATATTCTCACACGCCGTCACTTTCGTTGCCCTATTCTGGCTTGTCTCCAGTTATCTCCTTTCCATTTATTAACGGCTATTATTATTTTAATTTTAATTTTTTTCTATTTATATGGATAGGGTGGGAACCGTTTGGTTTGGTTTGGTATGGTACGGCACAATTTGAAAAAATTTCAATTAAACATAATTTATTTTAAATCACATGTATATGAACCGACCAACTTTATATATTTCAGAGATTAATTACAGTTAATGCTATTCGCTATTTCTATAGATGAGTTAAAATGTGATTAAATCTGAAAATTGTTTTCACATATTCAGTCTGCGTTATCAACTGAACGGAATCGATAGATGTAATTTATAGAGCTTTTAATCCAAATCAAAATATTTAGTTAATGCAACTAAATAAAATTAAACCACAATAAAGTGGTTTGGTGCGGTTGATATATTAAAATAATTTAATAAATTTAATTAATTATAATTAAACAATGTAATGATTTTTTTATATGAATAATGTAATGAATTTAATATATAATTTAACAAAAAAAATTCGTAACTAGCAAAAATATCAATTTCTGCAATTTAAGTTAATAAAAGCAATAATATTACATATAAATAAACAGAATAAATGACTTAAGAAATAAACTACCACATTCACAGGGTGTATTTTAAAAAATTCAAATTAGATGTAAAACATAAAAATTAAATTAATAATATAATTACATCATAAAATATAAATAATAGAAGGTCCCTTTGAAGATTTGAAATATTTGAAAAAAAAAAAATCATATTTAGTTAATCCAACATTTCAATGAATTCATACATAATATATAAGTTATCATATTAGTTAAATCAACATCTTATCAAGGTTTTAATTGGTTGTTACTCGGTCTGATTCGGTTTTAAATAATTTAATTAAATAAAAGTTAAATTAAATTATTTTGAAAACAATTAATCAAATTAAATCATTTGAAAAGATAAAACTATTTAATTTGATTGTACGGATTAACCGTTTAATGCTCCACCTATATAATTTGAATTCTATAGAATTTAATATATTTAATTCAAATTCCATTAAAATTGATAAAATTTATAAATGAATTTGACAAAATTGACAATTAAAATATTTATTAATAAAATTACTCTTCACTATAAACTCAACTATTTTTATTATTTATTTATTTTATTTAAAAATTTTCAAACTATAAGAACACTGATTTTTTTAATCAAATAATGATGTTAGTTTATATTTTTATTTATATTTTATTTTTTTGAAATTCCAAACAAGTGATGACGTTATTTTTTTAAGTTCAATAATAACGTTAGTTATTATTTTTATAAATGTATAAAAATTGAGTATCAATAATTATTTTTAAGTATAATTAATAATAATAATAATTTTTAATTCTTTTTTAGTTTTCAAATTAATTAATTAAATCAATAAATTTTTATTTAAAAATAAAATCAAATGAATTTTGATTTAAAAATTTATTCCAAACATAAATTTATAAAATTCAATTAAATTCTCTATTCATATTGTAGCATATCAAATATGACAAAATTCATTGCAAATGAATTGAACTTGGAATTCATTTATAAATAAATTTTACAACCATAATTCATTTATTCCAAACGGGCTATTAATATAGCAGTTACCATTTTTAACTCCAATCAATATATTATTTATATTTTTATAGTATTTAGTGGTTACATATTTGTACTAGTATTTACAGATTGAATATATGAATTGTGAAATATTAAAGAAACTAAGGCTCGAAAAAATACCAGTAAAATAGTCGATAGCTATTAAAATAATTAATTCATATAAAAAAAATTAATTTTACTGAATAGACCAAATTTCACCAAAAGACGGAATCCTAAATTTGTATGTGAATTTTATTAGATGTAGGCACCATTGGTTCCTAAAAACAAATTGTATAGGAAAATATTTTTTAGATTTTATGGTGCTTAAGAAAATCAGCCAAAGGAAAATATTTTCCTAATTAAGGGAAAACCAAACCATTTTTGAGGAAAGAGAATTTTCATTTTCGACAGAAAAAAATATTTTTCAAACGTCTAATATAAAATATTATAAATATATATTTTTTAATTTATAAATTATCGGTAGCTACAATCATCAACCATTAGTTGTTATCGACTACCAGACACTTATTGCCTCTCACTAGTGACTATTATAATTTATTATTTTTATGTATTTGAACAGGAGGTATGTAACAAAAGGGTATTTAGGCCATCTCCAAAATCAAATGGCACATTTTCCTCATATTTAATAATTAATAATACAAATTTTCTATAATTATACATATTTTTATGATCTTATTTTAATATTTTTAAAATTAATTTTCAATATTATAACTAAATAATGGAAAATGAGTTATTTAGAAATTTTATTTTTCAAAGGTAAATTATTTTTTGAAAACAAATTGAGTTATAGTACACTTTTATATTTTAATTAAATTATGAAAGGTGAAATTACATTACAGTTCCATCCATACTTTATAAATTATATATTATATAGATAGTAAAAATTAAGGTATCCGTTAACCGATTTTCTTACGCATTCACATCGGCTCATCGTTTCTAAAGTAGAAGTGGAAATCATCTCCCGTTTTCATTTCTCAGATTAAAAATAAAAAATATTGAAAAAAAGAAAAATCTATTCTCAGTCGCTCAGTCACTCAATTGAATTTTCCCGGAGAATCTGATTTTCTCTTTTCTGTTAGTTCCTCTTATTTATTGAAAGCATGGATCCGTGGGCAATACATGTGAAGAATTCGACTCATAGCCCCTTTTCGGTAAGGAATTATTCGATGATTCCCGAGAAACCAAGTTCCTGGAATTTTGGAACAGTTAGACTGCTTGAGTTCAGGTTTTGGAGGCGGAAGCTCTCTTCTTCTTCCTCTTCCTCTTATGGCTATCATTCATTGTTCATAAGAGCCATGGCTAAAAAGAATAATAACGGTAATTGTACTTCCTCTTTCACTTCCTGTGTTGCTGTTTTCTCTCGAGTTTCCTTTTTGGTCTAGTGTCTATCTTTCCTGATTTTAATTTTAATTAATTTCTAGTGTTTTATGTGAAGGAAATTACACATTGAAAGAAAACATCTTTCTTTAGATTGAAATCAGAATCATTGGGCTTGTTATTAGACCGAATAATTAGATGGGGATAGGTTATAAGTTGCAAATCTAATGGAGGAGAAGCTTACTTGAAGATGGTTTGGATAATTTTAATGCACTAAAGAATGTAGCAGAATAAGTAACCTAGTTTGGTTGAACTTTGTTTTGTGATAGGAATATAGATATGTCATAGTAATTCGTTGGGTGGCTGAATTTCTTGGAAGGACTTTTTTGCATCATAGTGTTGCTTTATGGAGAGATGAAGGATGTACCTTTGATGATTATCAGTACCTAACTTAAGACTCTAAATTTCGGTTTGAAGATGTACCCTATATTTGTCAGGAAAAATTGGGAACAAAAAATATTATATAAATTATAACTTTTTCCTTTTTGGTCTTTAAGCCACGTAAAAGAATGGAAAAGAGCAAATGCTACAATTTCTCCAGTTTTGCTCTTTTTTCTTTTTTTGGCCAAAAATTCAAAATTTTCCTTGGAGGAAGCTATAGTAGTAATGATAGAGAGTTGCATAATCCTAGCATAAGGCAATTTGTACACAGTGATACCAAAAAAAACAATGATGTAATCTTATATCTTTATTTTTCAGTTTGGGTTGAGAATCAGAAGACGAACACAGGTAGCTTGTGAAATAGTCAATTTAAATATATTTTTTGTACAACAGTAAGCTGCAGGGGAACCATCGGGGTTTAGTTGAGCTAGTATAGTCTTATGTTTTGCTTCAGTTGAAAATATTATGGCTTATTTTGTTTCGGGTGTTCTTGAATTTCATGATTCAAAAGGGTTTAGTTGATCTTCCGATTGTAGTGAGTTGAATATTTGTGACGGGGTTTTTTTATTTTTTGTTTGTGACTGTTAGTTGAATGTAGATCTCATATCTAAATAGCGTGGGATAAAAAGATGATATCCGTGAGGTTTTAGCTTACCAGTTGGATTTTTCTACATCATGGTTGGAAGCTTTTAGTACCTTCCGGACATTGTGCTGGGAGATACGATACCAGTGGTCAATCTCACGTTCATCCTGAATAATTGATGCTCTAAGGATTAAAACTTGAATTTTGGAGAGTTATAGTATTGGCATGGTTATTATCTTGTCTTGAGTTTGGGAAGCTGCTTTGGCTGTTTAGTCCTGACAATTTGCAGAACCAATACTTTCTCCATGGATTTGATTTGAATGTTGGTTTAACAAATCCTTGTACATTGGTTTTAAACTCTTAATTGGTAAGACCTTGTATTGAGTTGGGATCTGTGGATATTGTTTGAATCATACATTTTTAAGGGTAAATAAACACATAAAAAATTCGGATTGGATATTTGGTGTATTGGTGTTTGGCTTAATGATCATGCAGTAGGTCTCTGCATAGTAAGACTCTAATTAAAGCAGATATGTTAGAGAAAGTCATCCTTATCCGATGTTAGGAGAAGGTTTTCTGGTGGATTGGCTTTTATGTTTGCTTTACTGGTTTCATGGTTGCTTGGTAGGTCCAATCAAGCATGGACTTTTCTACACTGCATAGCACCAATGTGAGCGGTCTTAGAAAGCCTTCTAAGTAGGGAATTCCTACCATGTAGCCTATGAAGGCTGTAGATATAGGTGCTAGCTTCAACTCTTGAGGAATTGCATAGCCATTGTTTTGCACTTCCTTTATGTGGAATGATGTTGAAATCATACCAGTCCTCTTTCTTTATTTGTAAATCCCATTGTTATTTATCTGATTGTATCTCCATACCAACTAACCAATTCAATTTCCAATTATCTTGGCATATTTGATTTCGACCAAAATGGTTTTTATATTTTCTTAGTTGTTGCTTTTGAGTGATGACCACTTGATTGCTTAGGTTACAAACTCCTGGAGCATCATTCGAAAATCCAAGGAAGATTCACCTGTTGCAGAAAAAGTGCATTTATTCGACTTACGTGATATGTATCCTTTAGGGCAGGAAGATTGATAAACAGAGAAAGAGAAGAGAAAGCATCATGCTTAACACATGCAAGTCAGACTCTCTTATTTGAGGATGAATTTCTAGACTAAATTAGACCATTTATTAAGCCCCTAAGATATAAATTGACTCCATTTAAGGTCTAGTAATAAAATCCAAACCATTATGCTAAAAATCACCTTACTATCATTCGCTTATAGGGAACATATATAAAAAACCCAACTAATTTCCAACTAATCTAAAATTTGTGGGTGCTTTATGCTAATTCAATGGATGCAAGGAGTGTCTATACTGAAATTAGAATATAACTTTTAACATGATATTTAATATGTTTTGATCCACTATTCACATCAAATGATTTTCGAGGTTGGTGACTGAATTGAAAAGTTGTTTGCTTATATGTAATCAAAGCATAGTTAGTGTTAAGCAATGGATTCACTTTTACAATGACAAGTTTATGAAGTCAGTTTGATATAGGGGTCTATTTGCAGCTAGAGGACAGCACTATGGACACTGTTTTTATAACAGTCTTCTCTAGCTAGCGCATGTCTTTAAGTCTTTTCATTGGGTACCTGTCTTCCATATTTTATGCATCCTAGCAATGAAAAGATCGTTCATCACTCTTGCTTATGTTTGTTGAAATTCAAATATTTTTGTACTTTTTGATTACTATTTCAATGTGATGTTTCACTCATCTAATGCATTGAAGCCATGTGTTATCCTTTCTTTGTTTTAAGCGATTATAATGATATCTTTGCTTGAGCATTTTTGTCATGATTTTTCCCAAGCTGCTGTTTATTGTTTATCTTAGATTTCTTTTGCCTTATTGTCATGCTTTATTAATTCAATAGGCAGCTTCCAATTGTCATATTTAGGAACATTTCACCACGGTTCAAATATAACGATTTGCAGTAATGTGCTATCTGCCTCAATCTCATGAATTAACTAAAGCACAAGGTCATCAATTAAGATGTTCTTGCTTCTTGCTTGTACATGTATCATTGCGAGCATCATCATTGTCCTCATGAATTCCATGGCTGGCATGGTTGTTGTCCTACTGGTATGATCATCATTGCCATTGTTATCACATATTATTTTCTAGTTGCTACTGCTACCTAGGTTGTCTAGTGCTGATCATTTCTCCATTTCCAGTTTAAAAATTTAAACCATTATTTCATTCCGATTCAATTACTGTATGTAGCCAGAGAAAATGCACCGCAGCCTTGGGTTAAATAACGCTTGCTTAACAAAGTCCTCCTTTGTAAGTGTCTGCAATTTGGAAGGGATGCATATTAAGGGGGATGTTATTATGGGAAGATATGGGACTGCAAATAATTGCTGGTCTCCATATGTTGGGAAAGAACTTATCACTGGATGTAGAATTGGATTGTAAAGGACAAGATGAGTGTTCTGTATGTGCATAGTAAGGTGAAAGGATACATTTCTGCTTGTTATGCCATTGGTGTTGGCTTGTTTCTAACATAAAAATGCTTAAACCTGTTTAAATACATTCCTTTTGGCTTTAAGGTAATGACAAATGCTTAGGCGACAACCATTTTTAAGATCAGCTCCTTTCAGATGACTGCTTAAGATCCACCAATTGGAGAGCATTTTTAAGATCCAGAAAATTGTGTTGAAGGAACCTTTGGATATTAAGTTTTATTGCTATTCCCTATCAGGGGAAGTCTTAGAAAAGGGACCGGGAAGAAAGCTTCCCTTTGGAAGCCATGCAGAAGTTTTGCGCTACATTCAAGGTTGCTCTTCCGTTTGGGAAGTTGCACTAGAGAGATGAACTAATGTGGCTTGCAATTGTTATCTTTACAGGGATTATTTCTATAGATTCCATATATGAACCTCTTCAAACAAGATCTACTGCTATTGATTTGATGATTTCTACAGGACTTGGTCAACAAGAATTAATCATTTGCCCAAGAAAATTGTATACCAGGATAAAGCATTTAGTGACCATAAGAATTCAGTGATTCTATCTGCAATCTCTATGTCCTTTTTGTTCCTGGCGTCCAAAATGAAAAAGAAAAATACCCTATAGATCTTGGGCAGGAGGAGGGTTTGGTCCATATCATCTTGACTGGAGTGGGCACAAGAAGGGGGTTTTGATTTCTCTATATTGTTAAACTATGCTCCTCCTTTCTTTAGATGTTCTTGGGCTAACCTTTGGCTTTTTCCATTGGCATAGTTTGACTTGAAAGCCATAGGTGCTTGATTGCTTGCTGCTTCAATTGAAAATAATTAGGAATAATAATATGAATCTTGTACAAAATATTTGATCTAGGAATAGGAGGCTTTGTTTTCATTTTATTCTTTCTCCTCTCCTGTCATCTTTTCCTATGAGGGGGTACCCCTCTTGCGTTCCTTGAGAAACCCCTCTTGACTAGGTAACTCCTGACCTAAATCCATATCTGATTTGAAACTGTAATCTCTAAATTGAAAGGCATAAACATTAGTGCTTATTCTTGTGGACTGGATACTAGCATCTATAAGCAGGAAGAAATACTCTCTCAGCATTGGCTATGATAAGAGCTGCTAGTACTTGTGGTTTAGTGGGTAGTAATTAGTTGATATAAATACTGCATTCGACTTTTCTTACCTTCTTCCCTCCTTCCCTCTGGTATATGGGTGACACTCTATTGTGGTCCTTCAATAAATCACCATATGTTTTTCACAACATCTAGAGTTGACATTTTTTAATTTTCTGACACAGAGAGCACTAGGTCAGCTTGAACATAATATTTCTCTTCAAATCGTTTCCCTTGAGCAAGAAGGCATGTTTGTATAGCATTTGACCAATATAGTTTAATTATGCTGGATTGTCATAGCCTAGGACCGAGGACTTCTAAGTGACTCCTTATATGTTCGACTGCATGGCTGCACCATTGGTCCAGTGTATTTGAGAGGCAAGGCAGTGGGCTAACATTTGAAGGACGCCTCTGCTTTTTTGCTATTATTTCTGAAGTTTTTTTGAAAATCATCTAATATAGCTTGAATAAAGCATTTTTTTCTCCAATAAGCTTGAAATTGCAGAAGCAGGCTTAATTTGTTTTGCTTGAGAATTACAGAAATGATGACTGTTTTTGTGAGTAAATGATTTGTCAATTTTGAAACATTGACTGGATGAAACAAACTCAACCTTTAACCTGCAGACGTTGCAACTCAAGATGAGTTAATATCTTTGTGATGATATTTCAGGAAATGGTGATCGGTCTATCCCTGGGGGAGATAGTTCCAAAGGAAACTCTCCTGGTGACAAAAAGTCAAATGATAATTCCTCCCAGAAATCCCATGGTGTAAATTTGGATTGGAGAGAGTTCAGAGCAAAAATGGTTATTCAGGAGCAGGTGATTTTTTTCTTTATTGATTGGGCTCGATATATATTATGATTATCTTTCCAGTTACAGCAGTGCAATTTTTAAAGCTCTAGAAGATTATATTAGCTGACATGGTAAACATCATCATTCTCCTCTATCAATTCAATAATGTTCAACATTAAAGATGTTTTCAGATCCTACTCAACTCACAACTAAAGTGTTCCATGTGAAGGAAACTAGTTTACTTCTTGAAAATTCTGAGGGGTGTTTATTATCCAACTAGCTGTTAGTGTCTCAGATAAAGGAGAAAGGAAACTGGAAAGAATAAGCATCCTAGTTAATGTTTGAATTTTGGATCACTTCAATAATATTTGCTTATGTTCAATAATAATTTGGATATCAAAATAGATGGGGAAATAGAACTAAAGATTAAGTTTGGTTGTCTTTGGGCTTTATTTGTCAAAACTGACATCTGCTTCAGCATACATGATATGTCGAGACCATGCTCCATGTCTAGTCTATCGATGCCCAAGTGGCTTTGACATGCCTGCAGCTTTCCCATTCATAACCTTACTGGTTTTGGTTTTTTAAGTTTGACCAGCGATCTCAAGGTTACAATTTAGCAACTTTATTGTTGCACCAGGTTAATCCTTGATATGCTCCATGGCTAGATAACTTGAGAATACAATAAGTAATTTAGTATAGATTAAATTCCTCCAAGAACTTCAGAGCTTACAATTACAGTTTAACAGGCGGAGATTGCAGAGACTGATGCTGCTAACCAAGCTGGCACACCTCGAGATTCCAAACCACTTGGCCTGAAATGGGCACATCCTATCTCAGTGCCTGAGACTGGCTGCGTCCTTGTTGCCACTGAAAAACTTGATGGAGTTCGCACCTTTGAGAGAACAGTTGTTCTCCTTCTTAGATCAGGAACTAGGCATCCACAGGAAGGGCCATTTGGAGTTGTCATTAATCGGCCACTTAACAAAAAGATTAAACATATGAAACCAAATAGTAATGAATTAGCAACCACATTTGCTGACTGCTCTCTGCATTTTGGTGGGCCTCTTGAAGCAAGCATGTTTTTGTTAAAAACAGCAGAAAATGCAAAGCTTCCTGGGCTGGAAGAGGTGGTCCCTGGCTTGTGCTTCGGTGCAAGAAACAGTCTGGACGAAGCTGCAAAACTTGTGAAAAAAGGAGTGCTGAAGCCTCAAGATTTCAGGTTCTTTGTCGGTTATGCAGGGTGGCAACTGGATCAGCTGAGAGAGGAAATTGAGTCTGACTATTGGTATGTGGCCTCATGTAGTTCAAATTTGATATGTGGAGGTTCATCAGATTCATCATCAGAAAGATTGTGGGAGGAGATTTTGCAGCTGATGGGCGGTCCTTACTCTGAGCTTAGCCGGAAGCCTAAGCAAGACATGTAGGTGCACATGTATAATGAACTTCGAGCTTCGATCTACTGAGTTAAAAATATACAGCTTAGGCAGTAGCATTCATGAAGCAGAAATGTACAGCAACTCACTGTCTCCTGTTAGGCAGAAATCTCTGTTTTTTTTTTTTTCCTTCTATCTTTTCAATTTGCTCTAGTAACCTTGTTACCTATGGCTCTTGTATGTAATAGACTACATTTTCTTTTATTGAAGTAAAGCATGTCTCTTTGGTGAAACTATGCATGCATTGTAGAATTTTCTTTAGTGAGATGAGTGACTGAACCTTAGGAGCAAGCTTTTAGTGTTTTTTTCTCTCACCTCCCGCTTAACGGTTAGACGAGAAGATGAGAGATTAATTCTTTTTGGGCCGGGAAGTGATTCGACGCAATCTTGGAATTACAAGCGTGAGACCCAGTGCATTTCAACCAAAGCTATCTTGGGTTTTTATTATTATAATTTACCGACTTAGATTAGTATTCCTTATTTTTAGAAATATTTTATTTTTATTTTTAAATTTTAAATATCTAATTATTAAACTTAATATTTCATTTTTCTCTTTAAATTCCTTATATTTACTGACATTGATTTATTATTAAAGATTGATTGTTATTTATAATTATTTTTCTTTATTCTTCAATTTTTATTTTTCTTGTAAATAAAATTTATCCACATTTTTTAAATTCAAGAATTAAAACCACTTTTCGCTAAATATGAAATCAGAACCGATGACTACGAGCTGATCTTGGTTCCCTTTTTAGAAGGTTCTAGTTTACTGAATGAATAATAATTACATTTAAAAAAAATCAATAAAAAATACATAAATTAGTGTTGAAGAAATTGAGAATCGGCTGAATAAATTAAGAAATCAACAATATATGACAAAAAATATTAAGCATCCAATAATTTTCTACTATTATTATTTTAATTTTCTATTATTAAAAAAAAAACAAGTTGACGTAGAGACACGTGTCAGTTGGTGAACTGAAGACAACCAAGTTAGTGCCAGTCACGTCTGTTCTCCTCCTCCCCTACCGGTAATTCAAGATTTCCTAAACCTCCCAACCACTCTCTCTTTCTCTTCCTCATGAAACAAACAGAAAACAAAAGAAAGTAACAGAGACAGGGAGAAAGAAAGTATTAGTATCAGTTACTGTCTTGGTGATAGAAATTAAATAAATAAAAAACACTAAATCACAGGTTGTCAAATCTCGAAAATTTCAGGCCTCTCTTGTTTTTAGGTTATAAAATTAAGTTAATTATTATTTTTTGCTTATTATTTTTAGATTTTCCATTATTGTCTTCTCCCACCTTTCCAACTTCCGTTCTCTGGCATCATCTTCTTAGCTCTGCAAGAAAATATTATTTAGGTTTTTTTTCCCACTTTTTCTTTCAATTTTTTTTTTTTTTTTTTGAATTTTTGAGAAAGGAGGAGACTACCAAAGCAACCTGTAATCTAACCTAGCAACCCCTTGCCAGAATTCCTGCATGAGACATTGGATTTTATCTTTTTAACGTTATATAATAAAATCCTTATGTTCTATGCTAGGATTCTGGCCTGGGTTTTGATTTCCTTGTATTAATTTTTTGTTTTTCTGTTCTCTTTATACTTGTAGACAGTATTTTTCATTTCTTGAATTCAATTCCATTCAATCCAATTCAGTTCTCGTTCCTACATTGATTTTTCTTTCTCATTTCCTCCTGGTTTTTTTGAAGGGTTTTGGAATCCTAAAGTAAAGCTAGGAATTTATTTCCAATTTCCGATTTCCAAAGAGGTAATATAGATTATTGATTTGCAAATCCAAGTTTTGGATTTTCGTTTTTTGAAAAATGTTGAAATGGTTTGCAAAACTTTTGGAAGGATAAGAAAATGAAGAATTTGGGTTTCCAGCAAGAATGTCGGGAAACCCGCTTACTTGATGGAGGAAAAAATATTGCAAAAGGTGTTACTTTCTTGTGCATTTATTAGCAATAAGCGAGAAAAGGAAAAATAAAATTCCTTGTTTGTCTGTGGTGAGATTATGGGCTGTATCTGCTCCAAAGGAGCTGAAGATGAAGAATTAACCATTAATGAAAGTGAGAAAAAGAAAGAAAATCAATTGGATAAATTATCAGTTCAATTGGTTGCTCCAACTCCTTCCAAGAGAGAGGAGGATAGTGCAAGAGATGGCAGCATCAGCCGGAAACATGGGTCTGTTTTATTTCCGGCGGCAAAAACAGGAGGTGCTATGGTTGTTCCATTACTAGAAGATGTCGAAAAGAGTAGAAACAGTTTGGAAACACCTTCAAAAAGTCATCATCAAAGAGGGGCTACAATGGATTTAGGGTCAGGTAGAAATAATCAACAAAATAATGTGTGCAGAATAAGTACCATGCCCCATGGCCCTGAAAGTGAGCTAATTGCTGCTGGTTGGCCTCAATGGTTAACCTCGGCCGCCGGAGAAGCAATTAAAGATTGGCTGCCTCGACGAGCAGACTCATTTGAGCAGTTAGAAAAGGTTGGTATATTTTTAAGCACAAGTGATCAAATGCTGGTAGTTACTGAATTGAATTAAAATCGCATTTTTGTGCAATAGAGAGCGTATAATATTTGAGTGAACTTGGAATAAGTGCTCTTTAGTGAAATAAGTTGATGTTTTTAACTTGATTTATGCCTGCAGATTGGACAAGGAACATATAGTAGCGTATATAAGGCTCGTGATCTTGATTCAGGGAAAATTGTTGCAATGAAGAAAGTGCGATTTGTCAATATGGATCCTGAAAGTGTCCGTTTCATGGCTAGGGAAATTCATATTTTGCGAAAACTTGACCATCCAAATGTTATGAAGCTTGAGGGTATAGTTACTTCCAGAATGTCTGGGAGCTTATACCTTGTCTTTGAATATATGGAGCACGACCTTGCTGGGCTTTTAGCCACTCCTGGCATCAAGTTTAGTGAACAACAGGTATTTTATCTGTTTCTTGCCCTTTCTTGTTTGTACTCTTGTTTTGAGGCTAGGACCGGGATGGTATTCATAAAACTCTTCCGACAGTAGCAATTCCAGGTTTTGAATTCATGACATTGCAGTTAAAGTTCACCTAGGAATGCAATCCATCTCAGTTCATCCAGCCGCTTGGTTTTTAGTTTTTGTTGAGAGTTTAAATATCTCATATGGAAAATGTTAGATGCAAGTTGTATTGTTTCTCTTAATTTTAGCTTACGTCAGCACTAGATTGAAAATGTTGATAACAATATTTACACGTTGCTTTTGCAGATTAAATGTTACATGCAACAACTTCTTCATGGACTCAAACACTGCCATAGTCGTGGTATTCTACACAGAGACATAAAAGGTTCAAATCTTCTGCTTAATGATGAAGGAGTACTAAAGATTGGAGACTTTGGTCTTGCAAATTTTTATCGGCCTGATCAAAATCAAGCATTAACAAGCCGAGTAGTAACGCTTTGGTATAGGGCGCCCGAGCTTTTACTTGGTGCTACTGAATATGGATATGCCATAGATATGTGGAGCGCTGGTTGCATTCTTGCTGAATTGTTTGCAGGCAAGCCTATTATGCCTGGAAGAACAGAGGTATCCTTTTCTTCCTTTTGCCTATGCATTTTTTCTTACACTAGAATTAATAAAATATCTATAACTATTTAATGAAAAATCTTTGCTTCTTTTTCTTTCTAAATTATTTCAGGTGGAGCAAATGCATAAGATTTTTAAGCTTTGTGGTTCGCCTTCTGAAGATTACTGGCATAAGAAAGGACTACCCTATGCAACTAGTTTCAAGCCTCAACATTCTTATAAGCGTTGTGTTGCTGAAACTTTCAAAAACTTCCCTTCTTCGGCTTTATCCCTCGTTGATAAGCTCTTGTCAATGGAACCAGAAGCTCGAGGATCAGCCACTTCGGCCCTAAACAGTAAGGTATATACACTTCAAATTCATTTACAGAAGAATTATATTAATCAAATTTATCTTAGAAAAGAAAATAAAAATTTTCATTCATTTGATCCAAACACTCTCTAATATTTGAATCTTGTCCTTTCCAGTTCTTCAATTCAGAGCCTTTCCCTTGCGATCCATCAAGTCTACCAAAATATCCTCCAAGTAAGGAACTGGATGCGAAGATTCGAGAAGAGGAAGCAAGAAGGTATCCTTAATATAACCTAATCCCGGAAAAGAAAAAAAAATATATAGAACCGTTACTAATATCTTGAGCATGCAATTTTCAGGATGAGAGCAGAAGGAAAAGCAAGCATGCGCGGAGCAGAACCTGTTAGAATAGTTTCTAGAGATATCCAAGAATTCATTCCTCACGGGCAAACAAAAACAAATAGTACTAGTTATAAATATGATATTCAAGAGGATGCTGGTTCTGGTTTCCGAATTGAGCCACCAAATAAGCCTATTAATATAGCATTATCACAGTCTAATTCAATGATTCATCCTTCTCTAGTAGGATCATCATTAGCAAATAAGAATTTAGGCTCTTCAAGACACCTTAATACAGAATTCAGGACACAAAAATCTCACAGGCCTCAATCTACTTTAGACATTTCCAACTCTTTTCTTAAGAAGGACTTTATCAGAGATCCCACGGTAATTATTTCTTATCTTTTTCTTTGTTTCTACATATATAGGATTGTAAGTGAGCCAAGCCGCTCATTACTGTTTGAGCTTTGATTTAGAAAGAGCTTGTTCAATAAACTTGACTGCCTCAGTCTGAGTTCGAGTTTGAGCTTGAGAGCACAATTGTTTTTTTCAAATTCAAATCTAGCTCTGCAAGTACCTTTAACGAGCGGAGCTCAAGCTCAAGAAAGCTTGGCTCGACTTGACTTGTTTATAGTCCTAATATATAATAAAGCCTTATAAGCAAATGAGCATTAGACCTAATATAAGTCAATTGGATAATTTAATGAAATTATGGTTTTGTGTGGTTTCAGGTGGGTGTTCCCAGGAAAAACAGAATCCACTACTCAGGACCATTGATGCCTCCTGGAGGAAACATTGAGGACATGCTAAAAGAACATGAGAGACAAATCCAACAAGCTGTTCGTAAAGCACGACTCGAGAAGTCTGGGACCAAAGGTAACTTTTGATGGTTAATTAGAGTCAGCAGCTTACAGTGACATACATGTTACCAAAATATTCAGGCTCTTATGACTCCTTACAAGGAACTGTCCTTGAGTTGTCTCATTTCTTCGTCTGAAGAATGAAGTGCAACTATGCAAAAAAGGCTTCAGTATATAGCTGATTAGTGTACTTGTGTAGGGATTTGTCAAATATTCTTTTGCAGTGGACCTTTTTGTTGTTTTGAAATTTTTAAAACAGTGTCTACAACCAGGAGAGGAGGATCATTTTGGGTTATTGTTTGGATATTTTTGGACCTGGAATTGGTTTTGTATAGTGGATAGGGCTTGCTGCGTAGTGGCTAATTAGCATATGAGTAAAATTCTCAATTTCTTATGAAAACTGTTGATTTCATGTATTATTTTTGGGATTAACTTATATAGACCGAGTTTACGAGTCCACCCATAGATCAAACCAATGAAAGATCAAGGATATTTTTTATCATGCATTTGAAAAAAAAAAAAATTGTGAGAACAATTTTTGAATAATCTTTATTTTGATTCTATGGGTGGATCCATAACTCGAGTCTAGGCAGGCTTAATTTTTTATCATTAAGCATTCAAATTTTGCATTGGTGATATTCAAATCCTGACACTTACCCTTTAAGGTGGCGCGTAAGATAGTGTTTTATTTTTAAAAGGTGGCGCGTACTAATGCTGTGGGTAAAAATGGAGGCAGTGAAGTAAATGTTATATTTAAAATTTCAATTTTTAGCAAATGTTAGAAAATATTAAATATTAAGAAATTAATACATTTGGTAAAAAATAAGACAAAAATATCCAAATAATTTCAAATAACATTAAATTAAAGGATTTGGTAAAAAGAAAACGCTGAAAAAAAATGAAATGCTGGAAAAAAAAAAGAAAGTAACGCCGGAGAAAAAAAGAAAAAGCACAGAGAAATACAAAATCTATTAAAATAAATTTCCAACTTATGTGATCCAACGATGAGGATGACGACCGACAATGACGGCTAGTAAATACGATATATATATATATATATGTATTGTGAGAGTTTTTCGACAAAAAATTAAGTCTTTGATACGCCATATAAAAATGAAATTGTAGAAGAGAAATAGAATCTAGAAAACAAAAAGAAACCGCGAACAGTGCCAATAATAAAAAAAACAATTGACAGCTGAAAGTAATGAGAGCAAAATGAGAAATATAATAAGAAAATAATAGACGGCAATAAAATGAAAAAGAACGATGCCGAAATAATGGAGGCTGCAAAAAGAAGATAACAGAAAAAGAAAAGAAATTGAAAAAGAGAAATGATAAATTAAAATAGAAATTAATAAAAAAAAACACTATGTAATTAAAATACGGATAATTAAAATAAAAAATTAATAAAAAAGAAAACACAAAGCAATTAAAACACTGATTTACTAATAAACTAACCCCTAATAAAATAAAGTAAGTTTTGACTAGAAAAATATTGATTAATTTTTTAATTGTATTTTATGTAGATCAAATATTTGATACTCTAATTTATTTTATTTATATCAAATAGTTTTTTTTTTTGATAAAATTTGGCATTTTGTACTTTTGATGGAGATTTAAAAGGTAAATTGTAAAAAAAAATTAATTTTGGGCATATGTTGTGCCCAAATTCATGGGATAAGAGTTTTATTCTTTCAAAATAAAATTCAGAAAACAATTAATTTCTCTAAATCACAATAAAATAAAAAATAATTTATTTAGGATGTAATAATTATTGTATCTAACATAAATAAGAGTAAAATTAAAAAAAAATAAATTATTTATGTTTTGAAATGAAGAGAATATATTCCATTATGATTAATTAAACGAAAGCTAAGGTCACAATAAATCTTATTTTTGAAAAAATACTATATGTTTCACAAATTAAATTGGAAATTACCCTATCTAGACATTATTATTTGCCCTAAAAATAACAATAACGCGAGACACATCATTAACGGTTGTTTTTAACAATCCACTCTTACTTTCAGAATCTGTTGGAAGATTGCTTTAGCAAAACAATTTTATTTCCATATTTCGTAACAATTTTATTTCAATTAACGGACCCATAGCGAACAACTTGTACCGTAACAAATTTAAGGTCCATCACTGGACTATCGATTATTAATCGACAAAATTGAAAGTATTACCTAATTTAAAAAAAAAAAACCCCTTAAAATTCAGACTTTGAATGATTAAGCCTAAACAGAAGCTATATTTGGAAGCCAGAAAATGGTCACATTAGTTAAAGCGGAGTGTCTTTTTGGAACGAACTTGAAGAATAGAGTATAAAGAAGCAAAGATCGGACAACAATCCAAAACCAAGAACAGATCTTTCTTTTCTGGTCAAAAGCCAGAAGATTAGGGCACTAACACTGAGGTGGTCACATAATTAAACGACATACAAGCAAAGTTGAGATTCTTGATGATTAGAATGCTAACCCATCAAAAAGTTTGAAAAGGTAAGTCATTTATATATTCTTTTTTTTTTTTTTTAAAAAAAATAATTTATATATTCTTTTCTTGTATGTGATATGATTTTCTCATCTTGTACTGTCATTTTAGTGCCACTTATCATCAATCTTTCTCAATGTTTAAATTCCATTTATAATATTCTTTCCTCATCATTGCTTGCAAATGCACCTATCAGTCTTTCTCTTTATTATGCTTTTGCTTTCCCTCCCTTTGATTCTTAAAATTGAAAATTGAAAATTAAAAATTTTAATTTTTTGTTAAAATTTTGAAATCTAAATTAAATTCAATTTTGAAATCTAATCTTATCCCTTGTTATCAATCAACTATTCTCCTTTCAATTTTTTGTTTCTCCTATAAGATGAGTGGCAATTTATAGATTACATATGTTTAATTCAAGTGCTCTTTTACTTTTTTATTTTTATTTTTATTGAGGATTCAATTTATTTTATTATTAGAACAGAAGCTATTGATAAATCAACTAAATTTGTAAAGAGTTTTACAAAAAAATTTTAGTTTTTGAGTTAATATTTAATTTAATTGGTGTATTGATATCTTACAGAAAAAGAGACTACATATTGATGGACAACCATTAGATTTTTACTTTTTTTTTATTTCTTATAATATTTATTTCTACAATTGATAGAATTATTGTTGAATTGTATATTTTATTTTTTAGACAATATTTTTGTTTTTTATTTTTTCTCTTATAACATTTATATCTACAATTGGTAGAATTATTATTGAATTGTATATTTTATTTTTTAGACATGATCGTCTTTTAGTGTAGAATAAAACTTAAAATTTTTTTCATTATATGATATATTATCCATATCAATAGCTAATTGGGTAGTTAAATCCTTATATAAATTTTCGCGACAACAATAATATAAAACTAGCCAATAAAATATAACATTTTTACACTTAGTTCTTAGAATTATCATTAAAATTCAAATAATTACTTTTTTAATTTATGAATATTTTAATATTTAAAGTTAATAAATATTTTAAATCTGAATTAAATTGAAATATTTGTAATTCAAAATATTAATTCTTAACAATTATGTAGATTATAAAATAATATAAACGCATTAAAAATAATTTATAAATAATAAATTATTATAAACTATAAATATAATGTATGGCAAAAAAACAATTCATGTAGTGCATGGGTCTTCTCCTAGTGATATTATATGAGCTATACATTAGGAGAAACCTCTTATTTGAATAAAATTTACTAAGTTGCGATAACTTTTATGGTAAAAAAAAAAAATTTAAATTCGATACCTTCCATTTCCTCGTCTTCTACAAGATGTGAAAAAATTAACATCTTTATGATTCGTTTTTAACAAAATAATAATAAAGCACATACGAAATCATGCGTCAAATTAAAGATTTATGATATAAGTAATTAAAATGTTAAACTATATCAAGTAGATGTGATCTGATTGGTTTATTGTATATGTACACGTACGTACAATGCTATTGCTAGTGCTAAAAGTGGTGAGTTTTTGCTTGAGCCACAGGCCCAACTGAAAGTTGCATAAATACTTAAGACTCAAATGTGATTTATTTGAGATTGGGTTAAAGAAGGTTTGAATTTAATATTTAAATTAATAAAAAAAATAACTTTAAAATTTTAAATAAATTTTTTTGAGAAATAATTAATATTCCTAATAGCCCAACCTACAACCCATAAATTTACTGAAATTTCACCTTAAAAAAAAAAAAAAATTTATGTATCTCAACTCGATGAACTCGCACCTGTCGCGATCTAAAATGACTCAACTTTTACCGACACTTTAAGTAACTCAAACAAACCTAAACCTAAAATCATAAGCAGATGAACTGTATCAGTTTGGTTCATTTCGAAATCAAACAAACCCAGACCCAAAACGAACCCACCCAACCCATAATCACATGCTACTCCATTATACAAAAGCACCATTAACGAAGGATAAAGGGACACAAGAGGGGGATCTTAGCAACTTATTCTAACATCATCAATATTGAACTACGTGCTACTCTATGCTTAATTTCTTATATATGCAGCAAAAGTCTACATTAATAGGTAGCTGTTGATATTTAAATCAAGCTATTGGGTATATTTAAATAACATTTTCTATGAGTAAGTTTCCTTCATTCATATCTCAATAATATTCTCACCTAATTAAAATAAAATAAAATTACAAGTTCTATTGTATAAAAAGAGAATATATTTTTTTTTTTTTTACTAAAAGGCAGTTAGATTTGTGAAAATGAATTGCATTTCTAGTAAATTTTACCCGTAAATTCAAAAGATGAAATTTAAAGTTATTCATGTCGTCTCAAAAGTGTCCAAACCTTCTTTATAATCTGAAATTAATTTATTACTAAATAAAATTATGATGTTTGATTTTACTTATTCGAAAACTTTATTTGTAGGTGTAGATATTCGATCGATGGAGTCTGGTAGTGCGACCTGTTTCTTCATTGATGCTATTGACGCATAGTGGCAGAGACTCGTCTGTAATTGTCATATGTTGCAAATTATTGAAAAAATCATTTAATTATATAATATCCATACGAGTTATTATTTTGACATTCAAATCAATTGACGGACTAGTTTCTGCTATAAAAATTTAATGTAATATTATACTTTTTTATTTTTAGTTTCATTATTCAAAAGGATATGAATTCAGAATAAGTGAATTCTATTAGGCATTAATAGTAAAGTTTTATGTCTAGTCTATATCTCCATTTGTAATTCTTGATATTATAATTAGTAAATTACAATTTTAAAAAAATTATTTTATCGATATCATTTTACAAGTTTGAATATTCAATAGAATAGTTTTTGTAAGTTAAAGATGACATAAATTTTTTTAATAAAGTACATAATTGAATTTATAATATTCACTGTCAAATTATCCTAAAAAAGCATAACCCAAATTCAAATTAATCCAGATTAAGTAGTTAATCATATTAAGGGAAGATGATTAAGAACCAATTAATCAAATCTGAGAGATTCCCTCGACTCCACTTCTTTTTAACTTATTAATTAGCTTTAAAAGGAAATTTTTCATTCGGTGGAATTTTGATTTGCAAATTCAAATAAAAAGAATACTTTAGTCAATTATTATTTTTCTTTTAAAAAAAAAATGTTGCTTAATGGTTTTCTTAATTGTTTTCTAAACAGAAATTGAAAAATTGATTAAAGATGAATTAGTAGTAGTATTATTATTATATTTAAAAATCTTTAGAAATAATTAATTTTTTAAATATATTTATAATGATAAAATTGAAAAACTTCAAACTAATCACTCCTTAAGTGAACAATATTATGTAATAAAAATTACCGAAAAATAATTTATATTTATTGAAAGAGAAAAATATGAGTAAAAATACAAAAAATGCTTTGTAATTCATATTTATTTTGTTGTAATGGAACAAATAATATAGCAAATAAAAAAAGAAAAGGAATTATGTGGTTCACCCTTTTGTTCTATAAGCATATAATCCTCCACTATCAATTAATAATAACAACTGAATCATCAATGATGTAATAAAATTGCTCTCTACAAATTGTATCTATCTTTAACGACGATATGAAAAATTTTAAATGACTCATATTTTAGGATGGAGTACTCTTTTCATTCTATTTTAATGGTAATAAATGAATATTTTACTTTATTTCACTTTAAATGCTCATTTAGTATTTTAAAAATATATTAATAATTCTCTTTTATCATTACTTTAAATTTAATTATTTTTTTTCTTTTTTTTATCGTTACTTTAAATTAAAACTTTTGCTTTGCTACTCACATGACTAAAAGTTTTTCATTATCCATGAAAAGTGAAAGCACTCGAGATGTCAAATTTACAGGTTACCGGCACATCTTAGCCTTTCTCTCTGGCTTTTGAGCTCTAATTTTAGTTAGGAATTTATACTATTATGTATGATCGGTAACCATTACTATTTTTTTCACTTCACCTCTTTTTGTTTTTAATTTTTTTATTTAATAAATTCAAATCTATTTTTCCTATAATATATTTGTTTTTTTTTTATGTTATTATTGTTGATTGTCTCAATATTTGGAGTTTTTTTATCCTTCCCTTTTTGTGAGAGTTTATTATTAAATAAAATTATGATATTTGATTTTATTTTGTTAGAGACTTTAGATTTTAATTTGCAGGTATAGATTTTCAATCGATGGAGCTTAGTAGTGCGATTTGTTCCTCCATTCGTACTATTGACGCATAACGGTAAAAATTCATATGTATTCGTACAATCCAGTTATAGAATGTTTATGAGAGTTATTATTTTGACGTCTAAATCAATCGACGGACTAATTACTGCTATTAAAATTTATATATTTTGTCAAAATCAACTCTAAGCGAAAACGTCTAATATTATATTTTTTTTTTTACTTTTAATTTCATTATTTAAAATGCTATGAATTCCTTTATTTCATTAAAAAAATTAGCGAACTTCAACTAATAGTAAAGTTTTATGTCAAGTCTATATGCTTATCTGTAATTCTTGATATTATTATTAGAGAATTACACTTTAAAAAAAATTAAATGTGAATTTTTTTAATTTTGAGAAGAATAATTAAAATATTCTACTATGTATTTTTATAAAATCAATATGTTCCAATCATTTTCTTAAAGGTGAAAAATAATTACGAAAAGAGAATTGCAAATTCATCGTTATTTTCCTTCTTTCCTTTTATAAAGGATTAGAGTTTGGTCTTATAAGCTTGAGTTTATACAAAAAAAAGTTTATAGCAATTAGATGTAATTTTTTTTTTTTACTTTTTCCTATTTTTAAGAGAAGGACAATATTTTTATGATTTTAGATTTTTAAAACAAAATATCGATTCATTTTTATTTCAAATTAAAAAAAATTCGCATATATCTTTATATGCAATGGTAAATTGTAATTTTAGGTTGAGACTCTTTTTTTTTTTTTTTTTTTCTAAAAAGAAAAAGGAAAAGATATAAAGTAGTATATGTAGCATAAAAAATATCGATAACCAAGAACATAAATTATAATAGGCCAAAAATATAAAATATCCCCTCCATCAAAACTTTATCAGATAGCACTCTAATTCTACCTTTATTTTACTGTTTTCGAACCTACACTAACTGTTTTTTTCGTTATCCTTTTAATTTTATTCTCAATGTATAATTTTATTTAAATTTAAAAATCATAATTAAAAATACATCGATTACAAATATTGGTTGAGATCCAATGGTTGAAATTTTTTCTCGCAATTACAAATCTTGAGTTCAAGACGAGTGGCTTTTTATATGAATCTTATAGCATTGGAGCAGGAGGCTCAGTAAAGTAAAAAATGAGAGTTAATGCATGCATGCATGCAGCTGAAGAAACGGAAAAATTAGAAGCAGGATACGAATGCATCCAACAACATAACAGACAGTCTTAAAGTGATATTGGCTCCCATTTTCTTTTTTTTATATGTATAAAGTATCTATTCCTTGTATTGTTGATGTGATTACTCATAATTATTTTAAAATTTTATATTTATATTCTTTATATTGATTAGGACAAGACATGCTTTATGGCCAAACATGACCAATAATTGTTGCCAGCCTCCTTATTACCAACAAATTTTATTTTCTTTAGAATCTTAAGCACAATTTGTAATATAAGATTAGGTTTTCTTTCTAGAGGAAAAAGAGTGGTCTAAGTCTTGAACTTGTAAGACTGAAAAATAAATTTATAATGCTAGGGTTGATTGATCGAAATATATGATTTAAAAATAATTATAGAACGAGAAAATAATTTCTTATGATTTAATATTTATTTGGATGGAAGTATATATTTTTTTTGAATGAAGAAAAATAACTACAAAAATATTTAGCCAAATGTATTTTTTTATAATTAATTAATTAATTAAATTTATACCACATGATAAAATGAAAAGAGAAAATTATTTGTGATGTGTAGGTGGAAGACTGATTGGAGAATATGCAGATGTCATGTACATAAGGTATTTGAAAGGAAAAGATCTCTTTTAGGATTTCTATTGAATGAAAGAAAGTGATTAGACATTTCATAATATATTCTTGTCTTCAAAGTTAAGATGGTTGAGTGGAGAGGGTTTTATTAATTATTTCTGGTGTTAGGTTTTAATTACTACTCTATAACTCACAATTTCTTATATTTTATATTTAATATTCTCTCAATTTTATTAAATTTTTACATTTTTAACCTTCCATAAAAATTTAAAAAATTATTAAATCACCTCAATTTTAGGAAAAAAAAAGTAATTTTTTAATCTATAATTTAAATTTTAGTTATTAATCAATCAAGTCAAGAAGTCCTAATTTAAAATTTTAAAACTAGAGGAATTAATAGATAATTATATGAAAACTTTATAATTTTTATATTAAAAATACAAAAAATAAAGAAATTAAATGAATCTTTTACGATTTTTTTAATATTAAATGAATCTTGTCTCATCTTATTAAACGGTTAAATGAAAGATTAATTATATATTTTCAGCATTAAATATATATGCAATTTGCCTAAAAGGTTAATTTTTATACAATTATCACCTTCACTTTACACCAAATGAATGAAAGGTTTAATTTCTTTTAAAAAAGAATAAAATAATAATTCTTAATGTTTTTAATTAATAGAATTATTATCGTTATTATCAAATGTAAAATGTTATTTTATTAAAAATAAAATATGAAAAATTTTATTTTATTAAAATTTGGTGTTTAATTTTTTTAAAAAATTAATCTTTTCATTCAATTGATGAACTATTAAAAGGTAATAATTATTTAAAAATTAATTTTCATGTAAATTATATAAAAAGCTGAGGAAGCAAATTGGAACCAAAAAAGCACAAAGTTAGCAAAGCTTTGAAAAGCCTATTAAAAAGCAAAGTTGGTATACATAATTTAACATTTGAATTTTAATTTTGACAAAAAAAAAATTCTTATGAAACTTTAAAATTGATTTTCTAGCATTTTTAATTTCACGTTTTATAATAATTTCACATCTGCTTTATTATAAGACTTTCAATTTTTATATACAAAATATGAAATTGATATATGATTAATACAAGTTTAATTTTTATATTTTTTAATTATCTAACAAGAGTTTAATAGATTGAATTTTATAAATTGAAATGTTTCATATATTAAATTTAATATATCAAAGTGAAAATCGAAGATAACATATAAGGTTTTTTTTTTTTTTACGAGAAGTGGGTGAATTTGTATATCGAGTCAAACTCAAAAGAAACAAAAAGGCTTCATTAATCACACGTGCATGGTCACGTAAAGTGCATAGGAGACTATGGAAGTGTTGGGAAAAGGCTGAGGTAATATCGACATTGTATCGATTTAGGCAGAAAATGGTGTGCATGTGAAAAAGCATTTGCATGCCAACAAATACATTAATTATAAAAGTCCGTTTCTTAAAAACAATAATAAAAATTTAGATGCCTGAGAGAGAGATAGAGAGAGAAGGGCTCGCAAACGTTAATTAGGGTATGCTTAATTGATTGAAATGCAATGTATTTTTGTTTTCAAATTATACCGAGATTTAAATTTGAATTTATTGTTAAGTCCCCGTATATACATTTATCATTAGATGTGCATCTCGTTATACCATATTATCCTTTTGTCCAATTTTTTCAAATTTTAGATGGTAATTGCATGAAAAGAGACGACAAAATGCCCTGTCCTTATTCTCCCATGGTTGTTGAGGCCACAGAAAGGATTAGCGTAGCGACATATCATCTAAGGTGACATCAATTGGAGGAAAGGAAGCGTTGGTTCTGCTTGCGCATGAAGTGGACATTCTTCATTTTTCAGATTCAATATCCACACTAGGGATGCCAAGAACATTATTTTTGGGCAATAATCCTTTTTCCATTTCATGGTTGCCTTGTGTTTCCATTTTCCATTTTGTTGTTATTTTACTGAGGTTTATGGGCATTTTAGACAAGTAAAATATTTATCTATCTTCTAATCATTCATTTTCTATTTAACTTAAAAATTTGATGTAAGAATAATACGTCATAATAGAATTAAACTATGAGGACAAAAAAAATTTATTTTAGAAAACATGAAATAAAATAATTAAATTTAACACAGTATGAGGATAAGATCATAATTTTTCCAATAAAGCCCTTAGTTATGAAAAAGATTTCTTTTTTAATCTTTCTTGATAGAGTTTAAAAAATAACTACTTTGTAGAGAGTAAAGGAAGTAGCAATATCACACTTTTTCTTTATTCTTAAGAGGTGTGTGAGGGATGAGAAAGAATCTATTGATGTATAAGTGTATAGACACTCTCGGTCTGTACATATATAAGCATTAGAAACTAAGAAGAGAAGCAATCTTTAGCGAAGTTGCTGGGGAGAGATTAGGGGAGGATAGCAACAACCTTGAAGCTAGTTCAAACTAGTGGAAGGTTGTGTGCAGGAAATTAAGGCTTACAAGAAAAAGAAAATCTACCGTTAAGTGTTAAGAGAATTTTAAGTTTAAGAAAAATGGCTCGTGGAAAGGTTCAAATGAAACGCATAGAAAATCCGGTGCATAGACAGGTTACCTTCTGCAAGCGCCGATCAGGGTTCCTCAAGAAGGCTAAGGAGCTCTCTGTGTTGTGCGATGCTGAAATTGGACTTCTCATTTTCTCCGCCCATGGAAAGCTCTACGAACTAGCCACCAAAGGGTACGTCTTATCATTATAGTTTGTTTCTTTTTTCTTTCTTTTTTTTATCAAATTGCATGCATACTCTATTTCTTTTTAGTTGATATGATATTGATCTGGTTTCGAAGTTCATTATTTTCCGACAAATAATCAAGAAAAGAGTTAAATTCAAGGACCTAATGTGTGTATGCGATTATGTGGATAAGATTTTTTACAGGGCTATTAACTGTTTCATTAGTTACTAGCTATTGTAATAGATTAGTAGTTGTCTATATAACAATATAAAAATAATTATTTAATTATCTATTTAATTTAAAATAGCAAGTAAAATGACATTAGATGTTTAATAAGTTGAGTTTGGAGCAAAAAAATAATAGGTAAAATTATCAAAAAAAAAAAAAAAATTAAAAATCAAACGCTAAATGTTAGAGTGAAAGCCCTTTAATTTTTAAAAATTATTATAAAAATTATGTTACACTACAATTAATAAAGATAGTTTTGACTTGAAAACTAACTCAAAGCCTCGGGACTGTTCGGCAAAATTAGTTGTTTTAATAGCTGTTAGTTATTTTAGTAACATTTAACTGTTAACTGTTCGAGCAGCGTTTCATGAAATTAGCTTTTATATGATGAGTTAATTTTTCATAAAAAAATTATTATACTCTCTAAAAGCTACTCCAAACGAACAATTTTTTAAGCAGCGTTCAGTGTTTTGATTAGTCAAAACTCTAAAAGCTACTTAAAAAATTTATTGCCAAACACAGCTTTAATCTCTAAAAGTTATATTAGGCTACAACTAATAAAAACAGTTTGGACTCGATTCGCTGAACATGAACTTAGCAGTTAATTATTATCTTTTTTTTTTAATTGATTAAAATTCTATTTATGATTTTGAAAACAACCAAGTATTAGTAATTAAATTCAATTTCATTATTGTTAATTTGGTTATGACAGAACCATGCAAGGGCTTATAGAGAGGTACATGAAGGCCACCGGAGGTTCACTGCAGACCGACCAAGCCAAAGAGACAGAGCCTCTTGTACGTACTTGTGAGACTGTAACTGTGAGTTCGCTCTTCTTTTATTTCTTTCCTCCTCGACAGAACTTAGGTAAAGAATATGAATTTATTTTATATATTATATAGTAATGGTGAAAAAGGTTTAGTTATATATATAGCATCAGATGCTAGTTTTATAGTGCTCTTCAAAAGTACTATAATCAATTTTTTTTTTTTTGGAAGGGAAATACTATAATTAATTAAGAAACTATAATATATATATATATATAAATATTTTTTAAATCTATTCTATATAGCATTTTTATAAAACGAAAAGGTAATCGTAAAAGAAAATTCTATTTTTTTTTAATTTTCTTTTATTATTGTTTTTCAATGTAATATTGATATTGGTTATTGTTTGTGTAGGATGCAATAGAGGAGATTAACATGTTGAAGCAAGAGATCAACATACTCCAAAAAGGACTCAGGTACGTTGACTGCCATTGATTCTTTGGTAATTAGCTCATTATTATATTTTTTTTTCCTAATATATTTACAAATTAGGATTAATTACAATTTTTTATACATAGCATGACTTTGTTTTACAAAATTGACACACACAGGCACATTCTTGGCGGTGGAGCTGCAGAAATGACGATGGACGAATTATTGATTTTGGAGAAAAATCTTGAAATTTGGATTTGTCACGTACGCTCAACAAAGGTATAATTAATCTTTTTTTTTTTTTTAATTTTTCGCGATCAGAATTTATATTATTGGCAATAATTACAATAAATTTCTTTTTAGTTTATATTTCAAATTAATTAATTAATTAATGTTAATTGGAACACAGATGGACTTAATGTCTAAAGAGATCCAGCTTCTGAAGAACAAGGTTAGTCCTTAATGTTGTTAAATTATTATTTGAGGTTGTTAATTTAATTCTTATTACTTCTATTTTTTTATTTGTATTATAATATTTCAAACTAATTAATTTTGATATTAGTTGAATAATTGTTTGGTAGTTTTGCCTTTTAATTTATTTTTAGTTTCAATTTTAAATACTTGATTTAAAATATATAATTGATAATAGAAATATTGTTCGTGAGATATTTTTTTTTTTTTTTTTTCAAATAAAAGCATAAGCTATAAAACCATAGTTAATCAAATAAATTAATTTTTGGTCTCTAGGAAGGAATACTGAAAGCTGCAAACCAATATCTCCAAGATAAGGTAATAATAATATCATTACCTATTCAATAAAAATTAAAAAATTATGCAGAAACAGATGAATCTTACCATTACATAATTTTATTTTATTTTTTTTTATTTTCATTTTTTTTGCAGATAGAGGAGAATATTGAGATTACTAACCTTGCATCAATGACCACTAATGTTCCATATCCACTAACTATACAAAATGAGATATTTCAGTTTTAGAAATTGTGTGATGGGTTTATGCATATATAAGTAATATAGTTTGTAAGATATTTTGGTTGAGTATGAAGTTTAATGGATTGTTATAATATTTTTTTTTTATTATATATGTAGGATGGAATATTCCCAATAATATTGTCACTGACTATTTAATATAATTACGTGTTTTGTCATTAATTATTAATTTTTTATATATTTAGATGAAATGATTTGGTGGTTTTTCTTTTATTATCATTTAATTTTCACATGAATCTATCTTTCGTATTAGAATCACATGATCCAATTTATAAAATCTGATTTTTTTTAAAAAATTTAATTATTGGGTAGAAGTTGAGAGTAAAAATTTTTAAATTTACCAAACTGATTTAAAGAAAATGGCTAAAGCTCTGTTGTTCTAAATCCATTGCTAACTCCATCCATCTACTAGTTTTCGTATGCATGGGGACTAAATAATAAAAAGTGATAAAGAAGATAAATAAAAGCATTAAAGATATCATCAAAATTCCAATAGACTTTTTCTAAATAATGTAATGTAACGGAAATTACATATATAATATTCATTATATACAAAATTTATTATTTAAAGCTATTTAACACGGCCATCTCACTGCTACAACTACTGCCGCCGCTTCACCACCGCCACCGCCACCGCCACCGCCACCGCCACCATGCTTAATCACGACTCTATCACCTCTATCACCATCTCCACCACCATTGAGTTTGATTTTCTTTTATGTTTCAATACATTTGATTTGTCACTCATTTAGTTTGTCGTTTAGTAGTGAATGAGATTGTAGTTTTATCCCATTTAGAAAGACCAATACATATTTCCTTGAAAGCAATTGTAGTCCTAATAACAATTCAACTTTGATTTCTTTACTCAAATTTAAGGTATATTATATATTATAAATCTCCATTTGTATATGAAAATATATAATTCAGTGCACGAAAACATCCCCCCTGTGTGAAATCTCCTCTATTAGAAAAGTAGAATTCATAAAAGAATGGATAATAAAACCATACAAGCTCAAATTCTCCAGCAAGAACAAACTCAAGCAATGGATTCAAGAAATGGATAATCAGTATAACCATTCACAGGATCAGATATGTAAAATGTCGCTCTATTGTACTTGTTGAGAGGAGCATTAAGTTCAAATCTCTTTGGTAAATCTGGATTTGCTAGGAAAATCCGTCCATAAGCGATAAGATCTGCATGGTTTTCTTCTATAGCTTTGTTTCCATCTTCCCTTTCATAACCTCCAGCAGCAATGAAAGTACGTTTGAAAGCTTTTCTCATGGGCAGAAGACTGTCTTTACAATCAATTTTTTCTCCAGCTGTTTTCATTCTTGGCTCAACCATGTGGCAGTAAACAATCCCATATTTGTTCAAGGATTCCGCCATGTAAAGTCCTAAAGCTTTAGGGTTTGAATCTCCCGCTTCCGCATAGTTTGCAAATGGAGATAATCTGATTCCAAGTTTGTCTGCCCCTATTTCATTAGATACAGCTTCAACTATTTCCAAAGCAAAACGGCAGCGGTTCTCTAGAGATCCACCATATTGATCTGTCCGATCATTCACTTGATCTTTCAAAAACTGGTCAATAAGATAACCGTGAGCCCCATGGATCTCTACTCCATCAAAACCTGTCAAAAAAAAAGTGAAAAAAAAAAAAAAATTGTGTATCAGAGTGTATTTATGCATGTGATTTTTTTTATAGCTTCAGCTGGATTTCAAACTTGTGAGTCGACCACACATCCCTAAGGATGACTCAAGAGCTATTGGAAAAAGCTCATTGGTGCATGGACATTGTGATTAGTGTTTCGCTTTAGAAAGAAAGCCTACCAGCTTCGATGGCGTTTCTTGCAGCAAGTCTAAAATCATTCACGATTTGAGGAATTTCATCCGTTCTTAGTCGCCTCGGAGGTGTGAACTGCGCAACATCGATGCCATTACCTCGAATTTGAGGGGTCAAAGGTTTGTCTGTTGAAGAGATTGGAGCCTGCCCATTTGGCTGAAAACCTAAACAGAGAAACAATAGAAACAAAATAAAGATCCAGGTTTAAAGAAAAAAGCCTTCATAAAATAAAGCAGTTTTACCACTTGAATTTCAAAAAAAATCATTAAAAATATCAAGAATTGATCCTTATAGCCATTTGGAACAGAAATTCCTTCCACCAACAAACTTCACTAGAGGTTAAAAAGCAGGATTTAAAAAAAAACTTTATTTCCCAATATTAAAAAAAAACACACACAAGGCCAAGTATCATGCTAAAAAAATTGTGCCAAGGAGACTCTAATGTCGAGAAATGGTGAATATAACCAGGTGAATTAATCTAGCAAACAGAATAAACTTGCAGATTTTATTAAGAAAAATGAATCGTCTGAATCAAACAATTCCTCTTCTCAACAGCAGTCATTAAGCCTCCCACCAATAGTTCAGTCAGGAGAGAGCGGCGTAGAGTAGAGGCCTATACTATTGGGATATCAATAATATTCCAATTTGGCGCATGACTCTTACTGTTATTTTATTGCTAAGAGTTGTGGGGAGAGAGATTTTCACTCTTTAGAGATACGACCAAGGGGATTGAAGATAAGGTAGGCTAAGCTGGATCATGTAGCCAGAAACATCAAAACAAGTTAATGCTACTTTTAAGCCCAATGCATAAGGATATTATTGTAGGAGTAAAGCCATCTTACACAACCATACTTCCTTTATCACATAGCACACTCCTTTTGACTCATATGAAGCATATAATAGTAGACAATAATATGCTAATTCAACTCTCTTTACTGAACGCAAATGGTCTCTTCCCATCAAATTTACCTTAAGCAATTGTAACCTCATTGAAATTAACAACATAAAAGTTTATTCAATTACAATCAACTCTAGATACATACTAGTTTGATCAATCCATTTGTTTGTTGCCTAAACTTTGATTAAGGACATCAATTGGTGTCACCTAACTAACTTTAGAGGATATGTAAGTATTTTGTTAATATGACTACTGCACACAAGCAACATGCTTCTGTTAATTGATGCCAAAATCAAAACAGAAGTCTTTTTAGTAATCTCAAGACTCAACTTCATCCAAAGTGACAAAACAAGCACAAAATTTAAGAGATGGAAGCAACACCAATATACCAAATTTAAACAAGAAAATACCTGAATTTGAAACTCTTCCAACATGCCAAATTTGACAAAAGAAGATGCCGCCTTTGGCATGAACAGCATCTACAATGGGTTTCCATGCCTCAACTTGTTCTTTGGTCCAGATGCCAGGAGTATCAGGATACCTTCAATTAAATAATACAAATAAACCAAAAACGTTAATTACTATCAAATTCAAATTCTTGAAGCTAAGAAAGCAAATAATATCAAACTTTATTTTACCTATAAAATTTTTAACATAAAACTAGGAAGATAACAACAAAACAAAAATTACCCTTGAGCAGTGTCAGAAACTCCAGTTGCTTCAGATATAAGAAGACCACCTTTGGTGGATCGTTGAGAATAATACAAAATGGCATGTGGCTGAGGAACATTATGGTAGGATCTCTGCCTGGTTAATGGTGCTAGGACAACCCTAAAAAATAGACATTAAATAAGAAATAATATAATTAAAGCTTCTAACTTTCTTAGCCAAAAAAGTTAGTACATAGAACTCGATTCTTGTAGGACTTTCCTATGACTTTATCCATTAGAAAAGTTCGATAAAAGTTACACAGCCCAAGCAACTTATAGATTAACAGTTTGATTAAAATCATTAAGCAATGAATCATCTATGCCTAGGATAGGATAAATTTACTTTTTCAGAAAAAAGTTCCACCATTTTTAAGATCCAATCCCTATTCTACAGATGGATATTGCTGATAAATGAACAATAAATGTGTTAGTATTTGGCTACTAGCTAGTACTCAAGTGTATGAACAACAAAATAACTAATTTAGAACAAGATCCAAGCACGAATAGTAATCCATTTAGGACTTTTCACAAACACTCAACTAAATGCAAATCATACCCAACAAAAACATCAAAATTCACAAAATGTGAAACAAAGAATTAGTACATTACCTATGAGACAGATTGAATTTCCCCATCTTGTACGGGGTTAGAAGAGGAATTCTCGGAGACTGACCAGACATTATAGTGTTTTGTTCTTGATCTTGTTCTTGCATTGTGTCTTCAATACTTATTTACAGTAGCTTGAAAGAGACTTGGACTTTTATAACTCTTTTTGCTAATAAAAATGGTGAAGATGAAATGAAGAGAACTCGGGTTTTAAAGAGCCCAACAACCTACAAGCCGGCGGCGGCGGCGACCCCTTCACGTTAGCGTTCAGGAGCGGGAAATGAATGAATCTGGTCCTATTAACCGCCCCATCCAAACTATGGTTCTTCCTTTCTTTTTCGCTATGACGTAGCTGCTGACGGATGGTTTTGTTAATTATTGGAAATTTAGAAGCAAAAAGCAAAAAATATATTTATCAATTTAATTAAAATAAGGGAAAATTACAATATGGTTATGTGATTTAGAAAATATAAACTAATCGGTACTTATATTTTTGAAATAACGAAAATACTCTTTTATTTCTTCTCACTTTGATATATGGCTTTTACTGCAATAAAGAACTCATTATTTTTATATAGATAAAGAAATCCTAATCTAAAAATGAGAGTCTGTTTGAAATTCAGCCTCTGTAATTGACTTATTTGACTAGGTAAATGAACCCTATAATTCATGAAATTTAATCTAAAAATAAGTTGGGATGTGAGAAAGTTTTTGTAAAAATTTCAAAGCCGATGGACAAAAGAAAATGGAGATATTAATAAATGAATACAGACTACTTAGAATTAGGAAAAATGAAATTCTGTTTTGTAATTAGGTTATTTCACCATGTAAATGAGTTTCAAAATTTATGAAATTTCATAGAGCAGTACCCTAAAAAGTTGGAAATACACTGTAAAAATTTTAAGGGAAAATAAAATGTATAAGTCAAAATATAGTCAATTGAATGAAAGCTACTCAAATGCTAAAATTCTGCATTACATGAATATTTAAAGATTAAAGTAAGAATACTATATTTTAATGTTTAATTTGCATCCCTATGGTAGTATATGTGTATACATTGTATAGTATGGAGTTAATGTAAATATTAATTTCATGCTACAACTTCTGAGAGAAAAGGAATTGAGGAGAAACCGATTGCTAGAAGCGTAAGGCTAGGGGAGCCTTATGGTTCAGATTTGTGTACTATTATGATCCTACTGTTATTTACATAAAATGAAAATGATTTTGCAAAGATATTTTTTATGGATTTGATTTATGAAATAAAAGAAAAATATTAGAATAAATGTTTTATGGATTCTGAAAGTAAAGAATTATATTTGGATGCCTTATGATTTTAATAATTTTAAGGTTTAAATGAAAGTTGTTTATTTGAGGAGGAAGGATATTGACCAATTATTAATTACAGTATGAGAGGTGACCGAAAGTGAATAATTTTTAGCAGTGTTTATGAAATTAAATATTGCTCACAGTAATTTTGATATTATTATATAAATAGAATGATTAAAAGTATTATAACTAAATATATACATGATTATTACCTTAAATATCATTTCATTTGTTAAAGTTGATACTGTGATTGATATTACTCCCTCCATAGTGAGGTTATTCCCTCTATAATGAGTTGTAGATAAGCTCTCTCTTTTAGATAAGAATTACAAATTAAGATTGTAGATAGGCAGGTTTAAATATGCACAATATGCTTTTAATATATATATTAAAAGCATATTGTGCATATTAAGACTAAAATGGAAATTAATGAATTTCCTGATTGGATGAATTATTGATATGATATTGATGGTTTTCATCATTTAATTTCACGACAACTATTTTATTTAAAGTATAAAATTTCTATTGTTATTATTGTTGTATTTTTCTTAACTCTTTATCGAGTTTTATGAGAAGCTGATTTGAAAATAGAGTATATAAAAAGAATATTTCATACGGAAGTTTACTTATAACCATTGTTGATTTTGTAAAGAAATACGAAATTATATTTTAAAATCTCTCTCTCTCTCTCTCTCTCTCTCTCTCTCTCTCTCTCTCTCTCTCTCTCTCTCTCTCTCTCTCTCTCTCTCTCTATATATATATATATATATATATATATGTGCACATGTAAAAAGTTTTAATAAGATAAATGGTGTTGTTCATAATAGTACACCGATAGTTCTTTTGTGCTATCGTAGGAAAATGTAAAGATATAATATTTAATGTTTTATATATATAAATAATATTCACAAGTTATTAATGTAATAATTATTTATTATAGTGAGCTAAATTATTAAAAATATTAACTGATCGCTACTTTCATCACCAATAAAAATACTACCACCACTAGTAATAGCAGTAGAAGCGGACCAATGCCTCCATGAGAGATATCTGGCGAAGGAATAGTCGTTCCAAATAGCTTCATTGCCGAGTCTTTAGCCTTTGACATTTCTGTTGCTCTCGTTTTGTTTTATTATTTCCCTTTCTCTCTTTTGTTCTGATAAAACGAGATTAGAGATCGCAGCTCTTCAATGTCGACCGAAAGAAAGGCTTTTGGGAAGGGGATGATGTTGGGTTAAGTTGGTGCTATGAAGGAGATAAGGGAAAGAGGAATCTTAGAGAAGGGTTTAAGATTGAAACTGCTGTTGGTGGATTGGTTTGGATGGGTTTGAATATAATAATCAAATAAAATTTAAAATGATGGTTTAGAAAGAAAAAACTATAAAAAATTTTAAATCAATTCAAATATTTGATCGCAATTTGATTTAGTTTGATTCAATTTGGCAATTTGTACGGTTTGAAATAAGAGAAATTAAACTTATTCACTCATCTAAGAGAAATTAAAAAAAAAAACATTATATTAAATATGAAAAATAAATTAATAAAAATTATACCATAAATTACACATAATTTTGAATAGTCTTAAATTAATTTTTATATTTAATTTTTAATCTATAATTTAAAAATTAGAATACGAAAATATCTATTTAAATTAATTTCACTTATAAATTAAATAAATAAAATTAAAAAATTTTCAAAAAAAATATTCCGATTATATTTTTTTCCTAATATATAGTTGAAAATACTGCCGTTTCAGTAAAAATTTTAATTTTATTAATTTAATACGTTAGTGAAAATATGGATATGATTTAAATAAATTTTTCTGATAATTTTATATTAAAAATTACGACTTCTATATTTTTTTTGTCTTTTAACAATAATCACTAATTTATATCTATAATCTACGATATATATATAAAAATACAAATGGAGGGGGGATATTTGGTCTCTAAAACGCCCCTACGTATTTTGATTGATAACAAATATTATTAAAGATAATTTAGTCTTAATAGCTAAGTTGCGACCACATTGTTTTTATTTTTCTATTATAATTATTATTATTATAATTTTTATCTAATCTTATTATAATTAGAAATTTATTCTTTAATATGATTCTAATTATCTATCTATAATATATAATATATAATCTATCTATCTATCTATATCTATATCTATAATCTATAATCTATAATTTATAATATATATAAAAGTACAAATGGAATGAAACATTTGGTCTCCAAAACGCCCTTACGTATTCTAATTGACAAAAAATATTATTAAAGATAATTTAATCTTAATTACTGAGTTGGGACTATATTATCTTTATTTTCCTATTTTAATTATTATTATTATAATTTTAATCCAATTTTATACTAATTAGAAATTTATTTTTTAATATAATTCTAATTATCTACTTATAATATATAAAATCTATAATATATAATATATATATATAAAAGTACGAACGAGGGGGAACATTTGGTCCCCAAAACACCCTACGTATTCTAATTAATAAAAAATATTATTAAGTATAATTTAGTCTTAATAACTAAGTTGGGACCATATTATTTTTATTTTCCTATTCTAATTATTATTATTACTATTATAATTTTAATCTAATCCTATTATAATTAGAAATTTATTCTTTAATATGATTCTAATTATCTATCTATAATATATAATATATAATCTATCTATCTATATCTGTAATCTATAATCTATAATAAATATAAAAGTACGAATGAGGGGAACATTTGGTCCTCAAAACGCTCCTACATATTCTAATTGATAAAAAATATTATTAAAGATAATTTAGTCTTAATAGCTAAGTTGAGACTATATTATTTTTATTTTTCTATTCTAATTATTATTATTATAATTTTAATCTAATCCTATTCTAATTAGAAATTTATTTTTTAATATGATTCTAATTATCTACCAATAATATATATATATATATATATATATATAATAAATATATATAAAAGTACGAATGGGATGGAACATTTGATTTTCAAAATGCTTCTACGTATTCTAATTGATAAAAAATATTATTAAGGATAATTTAGTCTTAATAACTAAGTTGGAACCACATTATTTTTATTTTTCTATTCTAATTATTATTATTATAATTTTAATCTAATCTTCTTTTAATTATGAATTTATTCTTTAATATGATTCTAATTATCTATCTATAATATATATATATATATATATATATATATATATATATATATATATATATATATATATATATATATATATATATATATAAAAGTACGAATGGGGGAGGGAACATTTGGCCGTTAAAATGTCCCTACATATTCTAATTGATAAAAAATATTATTAAAAATAATTTAGTTTTAAGAGATAAATTGATATCACATTGCATTTTTCTATTATAATTATTATTATAATTTTAATCTAATCCTATTCTAATTAGAAATTTATTTTTAATATGATTATAATATATATATATATATATATATATATACGAATGGGGGAAGCATTTAGTTTTCAAAATGCCCTTAAGTATTCTAATTGATAAAAAATAATTTTAAAAATAATTTACTCTTAATAGCTAAGTTGGAACCACATTGTATTTATTTATTTATTCTAATTATTATTATAATTCTAATCTAATCATATTCTAATTAGAAATTTGTTTTATCATACCACTTTTTATAGATGTTTAGTTTTGATTATTTTTCGCTATCAATAATTTATTACTTTTGCTATTTTGAATTGAAATTATTAAATTTGTGATCATAAGTATTATCTCTCTCGATTTATAAATTAATAAAACAATTGTTATTTATATTTATTATAATTTAGTATTTTTATATCTCTTTATTTTTTTTAAAGTTACAAATTAAAAAGTAAACACAAAATATTTTCCTTCCCGCCTTATGAGACCAAGATGGACCTGAGTCCTCTTATTTGCTGAATCGAGTTCTAGGAGACACTCGGACTTTTTGATACTCTGCATTATGAAAATAAATTATAAATAAAATAATTATACTAGCGGTCATACACAATAATCACACAATACTTAATTCAGTCACATAATATCTAATTGTTCAATCAAATAATCTCAACATTACTTCTAACAAAAGTTGTAGAAATTAGAACTTACTATAAAATTGAATTTAGTAATCCTTATTATTATATTTTTTGCATTATTATTTTTACAGTATATGATTAAATATCTTTTTTAGCTATCGTTACGATGTTATACTTGTGATATTGAAGATATTCAAACTGTTAACAAATAAAAATGATATTTATTTCAAATATTTTATACAATATTAATGATTGATTGTTGTAATATTTTTAATTAGATATATAATGTCTATGAATAGTTTTGTAATGTTTTTTAATTTATTTTATAGGTATAATGTCAATTTCAGTATAGTTGATACGTATAAAAAACGTTTAAAATAAAGAATATATATATAACGAGTACAAATAACCGGTATCTATGTGCAACGTACGTTCTAAAAAATTAGTATGTATAAAAGTACGAATGTGAGGAAACATTTGGTCCTCAAAACGCCCCTACGAATTCTAATTTATAAAAAATATTATCAAGGATAATTTAGTCTTAATAGCTAAGTTAGAACCATATTATGTTTATTTTCCTATTCTAATTATTATTATTATTATAATTTTAATCTAATTCTATTCTAATTAGGAATTTATTCTTTAGTAATGAGATAACTTTTAATTTTATTGAATAACTTAATTCTATTTTAATAGTAATTTTTTTAATTTATTATGATTAGAAATATAATTTAATAAATATTGGGATAGCTAATATTGGGACCATACCTTAATTAAAATATAATATAATAATATAAAATATTTTGAAGATGTTTAATAGACTAATACTTACGTATTAATACACTAGAAAACGAAAAAATAAAAAATAAAAATCTTTTGAGTCATTTATGTTAATCCTAATTGTTAAATTACACAAGAATCCGCAAAAAAAATTATTAGTTGATTATAAATTATTTATTTTAAGGTAAATCGTTAAGGAATATTAAATATCAATTAACTAAATAGAAATATTACATCAATTAGGAATTCTAATATTAATCTAATTAATTTAAAATCTCATTATAAATAGGTCTTTTAGAGTTAATTAAGAGAAACCAACTATGGAGAGAAAGCAAACGTTACCTCCGAAGGATCGGAGGGTACAACAATTCCAATAGAATGGTATTGTAATTTTTTCAAAATAGTTGAAATTTTCATTTAATAAATTTTAATAATGTGAGTGTATTTCATCTCTTTGAATTATAATAAATTGATAATTTTTTATTTATTTTATTTTATTTTATTAATTGATTTTCTTCTTCAATTTTTCACATTATAAATTTATTATCGTAATTGTATTTCAATTTTTCACGATTTTTACTGTTTTGCTTGCTACACTTATTTTCGAAAATTTGTGCATTTATAGAAACTTTTTGGAGGTACTAATTATTTTACTCTTAATATTCTAATTAAATTTTATAGTTTAGTAATAAATATAATTTTATTAGTTTTATAATTTAAATTAATTTAGTTGATGGTTGTAACTTTTTTTTAGAGTTTTTACATATTTTAAAATTAGAGCGCCTAATTATTATTATTTTTTAGTTTTAATATTGCATTAATGATTTGATACATTTTAGATTCACAAAGAATAAATATCAAAAAATAAAAAAAAATTAATTTAAGCACATAAAAATACATGTATCCTTTTTCAGATATTCTATTTAACATTTTAATTAATTAAATTTCTAAATTGACAAAAATATCATTAAAAATTTTAATTTTATTTATTATAAAATAAAGGTAATTTAATTGTGATTGTTTATGTCAATTTTCTATTTGAATTTAAATTCTATTAGAAAGAAAAGAGAAGGGGAACACATTCCTATCAAATTTATGGGTTGACAAAAATATTATTAAGGACTTTAATTTTATTGGTGAAAAAATAAAGGTAATTTAATTTTAATTTATTATGTTAATTTATTAATTTTATATGGGCAAATATTATAAAGAATCTTATTCAATTAATGACATTTTGTCCAATTATCATTATTATTATGTCAGTGTTATTTTTTATTAACATTAAATTGATAACAATCAGTAGCATGGTTAGTAACTCTAGGGACTACAAACAAAATCATAAAGTAAAAAGATAATTAATTAACCTCGTCAATTGATAATCAACTAGAGGAAGGGGGACGGACATTGGGTAATTAATTAGCCCGTCAATTGATATTTTTATTTCAATTATGAATTTTAATAACAATTGATGATTTCATGATAATATATCAATTTAGATTCATTTATCTTTACTACTGCTAGCAATAATTCGGATTTGAATTTTACCAAATCTTATAAATTATATATTAAATTAAAGAAAATATTCTAAGAATTATAATTTTTATTGTTAATTTCACATTTGATCAACTATTTGGTCAAATCCAACCTAACAGTAACTCTAAGATTTCTAGCTACGACTTAACTCAAATCATTTCATAAAACTTAAAATTAGTTAAATAAAATGATGAATTAATAAGGGAATTATAGATATACAAAAATTAAAATGTAAATGAGAACAACGAGTTATATATGACGAAAAATATATATGTATAAACATAAAAATTATTAAGACAATCAATTATTAAATCAAATGAATTTACTGCCGAAAAAATTAGAAAAAATAATAATAAATTGTGAAATTAAACTTAGATTTTAAAAATAATATTATTATATAATATAAAAGAATAAAATAATTTATGAGCAAAAATAAGTACTACAAATGTGTAATGCACGTTTATTAAAAAAATGTAATTATAAAGTAAAATTATAGAAAAGTAACTATAATATAAAACTGATTTATAAGTACTTTTAATAAGTATTACAGCGAGTTATATTTTAAAGCTCTCATCTTCAAAGAACTCTGACTAACCCAAAATTCTTGCAGAATCGGGATGGAGATATCAGAGCCGTTGTTGCTTCTCGATTCCAAGAGAATTGAGGCCCTCGATTCTAAAAGGGAACACAGAAATAATGGTGAGAAGTGATATATCGTATTCTCATATATATATATATATATAACAAATATACCTAGCTGGTTTTATAACAATCAGTTACAAAAGATAAGTATTTACAACTCAAATACATTAGCAACGCTTGCTTTTCCTTGACGTAGTTCCACACTTTGTTCTGAACAAACCTTCTGCTCCATAGAAAGTAAGATAATGAGCTCAGGGCAAGAATCTAACAAGTCTCAAAATTGTTATACTTGTTGTGTCCTCTAGGTTTATTCATTTAATAAGATTGATAGGACCATTAACAAGAAGAGCATGGCTCAGATATGATGACTGACTGACAAGTTCACTCTTATCTCCACTTTGCACATTGAAGCAGGTTCGAAAAATAAATGAATCGACTCAATTTCTATGCAAAAAAAGATAAAAAAAAAAGACAATTTAATCTAACTAATTTCTCCGATCTAACCATATCGACTTAATGTTCAACTCTGGTAATGGAATCCCTCGCCACGATAGTGACAGAAACGGTATTGCTAATAGAGAATATTTGTGGGCACTTATGGTTGTGTCGCAGTTTAGAACTGCAGCTGCTATCACAGTCTTGGTTGGAAATGCAGGTGTGCGGCGATCGTTGCGCAATACTACCTACAGTAACGGCATTCACTGAAAACGATGCTAGACAGCTAGAGGATTGAGTTTTTATGGCGTCAGTATAGTCCACGGGTACAATCTCCTTATACTTTTTAATCCGTAAGGAAGAGACCAACAGTGATTGCGGCGTCATCGGGTGTTTAAGTGACCAACTACAAGCGCCAGTACTCAAAAACAACGAATGAAGATGGCCATAACTCTAGATTGCAAAATATGAGAACAGGAGAAGAAAAGAGATCGCTTTACAAATTTGGAGTATTTGATCTAATATTGACAAAAACATAGGTTAATTAGCGTATTTGAGCATAACAGAGGGACCTAATAATAATTTTCTCTTTATGCATTTGACAGAAAAATTTATAATATTAGATCAAACAATACGAGTCAGTTTAGTGTAATTTGATTGGTCATTTTACTTATATATATGTAAAAAAAATTAAACATTTCAAGTTTGAATTATTTTCATTGTAAAACTTTTTTTATTAAAATTTAATAAGTGTCACGAAGGAAAAAAATACTTCTTATTTTATAACCGGCAATATCATAAATAAAACAATTTATCAATTTATTTTTTTCAAAGCAAAGGTCAAATTTCAAAATATAATTTTTAAAGAAAGTTGGCACATGTGAGCTATTGGTCAAAATATTCAACACTAATGCTATAATACAAGTAAGGTGGTTGAAATTGCCCAATCAATTTTGATTATCTTCAAAAGATGGCTATTGTTCATGCTTTGCCTTGCGCGTTTGACTTTGTGGCACAACAATAACTATTTGGCTTATCAAAGTGATGCAGTTTAGAATACCAAGACAACAGACCAACACTCCAAACTACTCGTGTGTGGTCTTTTTTGGACCATTTCTTTGATTTAGGAATTGACTTTTGACTATTTGTTTCTGGCTCAACTCTTGAATAAAACATGTCCAAATCACTAAGTGCAATTTTATTTGTCCTTTTACTTATAGGAAAAGCGAAAATTTTCAAATTTAAAATTTTTTTTACTAGAAGATTGTCAATAATTTAGTGAGTAAGTGGAATACTACTACTCGTGTTGTGTTGTGGTTTAGCTCACAAAATTCTTTCAATTCATTGGGCTTCTCAATCTCCATTTCTAGTTTTAATGTAGCTGCATCCTCCCAAATTGCCAGAGTTTTTAGTTAGAAACCCAATAAAAAGAAAAAAATAGGTCCAAATTCTTTTTTTTTTTTTTATAAATTATCGGTATTCAGATTTTATTACCAAAGATCGCTTAATCCGCCTTGGAGTTTAGTTATAGTTAGGACTCTTCTTTTCTACTTGCTAATTCATTTAACAATGATCAAATTCTAGGGATTGAATTCGATAATTCTTTTCACATGTTCAGCTTACATTGTTAAAGTCCTCTAAATTCTTTTTTTAAAATGCTTCATTTTATTACTTTTAGTATATTTAATGTGCAAAAAAAAAAAATTTAGATAACTAATAAATTAGAAGCAGTAATTCATAATGTAAAAAAAAAAAGAACAAAATTATTGTAATTACTACTAGATTTAAGCCCACGTATGTGGATTTTATGTAATTTTACATAGTAAATATAAGACTAACTTAATTTTTTCTTTTTTCAAAAAAGTATAAGACTAATTTTTAGAAATCTTTGTTAAATATGATACCATACAATAATTTTTTCTTAATAATTATACCCTCTATCCATCAATTGTTACTACTATTTATATTAAAATAAATACTCTTTGTAGCAATTAAAAAATTAATCAAAATTATTAAAAGAGTTAAAATTCAAATTTTTTTAGTTATTAGACCGAATATTTATATTAAAATAAATACTTTATTCATCCCATATTTTTGTTCTAATTTGACTTGTACATAAATTAAAAATATTTAGTTAAATATAATAAATGAAACCTAATAAATATATTGAAAATTTTTTTATCTTGTCTTTAATTGATTACGATTTATGATCACTTCCTATGACTCGTGTCCACTTAAGGTAAATATGTAAGATGAACATTTATCTCTAATGACTTAAAAAAAAAATCTAAACTTTAGTTTTTTTTAATAATTTTAATCAATTTTTTTAATTATTTTAATTGATATCATAAAATAATTTTTTTTAATAATTATAGTCTCCATCAATCAACTGTTATTATTGTTCTAAGAACCGGACCGGACAGTGAATCGATGAAGATAAAAATTCACTAAACCAGAGGGTTCGACTGGATTCAATACGGTTGAACCAAATTTTTATATATAATCTTTTAAATATATTTATTAAATAAAATTGAAAATATAGATTAAAAAAAAATTAAACTCAAATAAAAAAATTTTTAAATTTGGGTTTTAAAAAAAAATTAGTAAAAAATTTTTAAAAAATAAAATATGACTAAATTTAAAACTAAAAAAATTTATTACCTTAAATTATATTATTATATTTCATTTAAAAAATATATTAGGACTTGGGTTTATAAATAATAAAAAGACCCGAAGATTAAAAAATCAGTGGGCCTAATTTTTAGGAGGCCCAAATTAAAAGAAAAGCCTATAAATTTTGAAAATATTCAGAAATTGAATCAAATGGATTTTTTGCCAGTCCTGTTTAGTAGTTTTTAGCTAGTTTTTGTTCAGTTTTTATATGTTCAATCCAGTTTTTCGAACATTCAATTTTTTAATACAATTCGAATTGAATCACAGCCTAATTTTTTGTTGAACTGATCAGTCCGATTTTTAGAATTATGACCGTTACTACTACACTAATACGAGTTAGAGGCAGAGATAACAAATTTTGGTCTAATGTCTAAAAACCCTGAACTTTGATATTTTTAATAATTTTTGTTAATTTTTCTAATAATTATATTTTATAAATTTATAGTTAGTAAGTGACATGCCATGTTAAGGGTCCCACTAACAGCCACATAAGCATAATAATAGCGGTTATGGATGAATGCCACAATTCTTAAGAAAAAATTATTTTATAGTATCAATTATAGTAATTAAAAAAATTGACCAAAATATTAGACCAAATAAAATAAATACTTTATTCATCTCATATTTTTGTTCTAATTTGTCTTGTACATCAATTAAGAATATTTAGTTAATATAATTAAACTATAATTTTTAGTTGAACTATAAGTATTTTGGCTCAAAGTTCATTAAAATGAGTTGAACTGACTCAATCGGAATCGAACCAAAAATAAAATGAGAATTTATTTTAATTTAGAACTTCTATTGTTGAATGCTATTTCTAAATCTAAAAGAAAGAGATGAGTTCCAAAAATAAATTTAATAAATGCAGCCATATGGGTACTTAATTAAACACACGAAATATAACCAACTCCTACATTATATTGTTTGGTCGTTGCATTGAATATATCACCAACTGAGCAATTGCTATGTTCCTGACAATTGCCAACCTCTTTGTTCTTCTTTCTTTTCTTTTTTTTTAACCTCACCCTACACCCATTCTGTTCTACTAAAAAGAAAATTGCCCGTAATAATAAATATATATATATACATATAGAGAGAGAGAGAGACAGTATGCAATTACTGCAATGTAGAAAACAGATGAATTCATTTACTCCAAACTCAACTAACTCACCATACCCAATTCTCTATTAAATCTCCGCGTTTTTTATATTTTCTTCTTCACTCTCACATTGCTGCTTACCTTCACTCTTTCTAATGGCTATTGCGAGGCTGTTTTGGGTTTTCTGTGTGTTTGGTATTGTGTTAAGGGTAGGGTTAGGGCAAAATGTAGATGATCCATTTGGAGGAAGAAGAAGTGAGATGGTGCCTGCTATGTTTATATTTGGTGACTCTCTTATTGATAATGGAAATAATAACGATCTTCCTTCTTTCGCTAAAGCTAATTATTTTCCTTATGGTATCGACTTCAATGGAGGCCCTACTGGTCGTTTCTCCAATGGTTACACCATGGTTGATGAAATAGGTTCTCTCTCTCTCTTTTCTTTTCTTTAATCATCTTCTTTTCCAATTTAATTTCTTTTTTTTTTAGAATTGATTTCCCTCTTTTCTTGACATTATTTCCATTAAAATAAATTTTCTTTTGTTTTATTGTCCCATTTTATTTAGAATAAAACTAAATAAATAAATAAATAAATTAAGAAAACAGAAATATCAAAATTTCTTATGTGGGCTGCAGTAATGACATGTACTCCACCACTCATTAATGTGCAAACTTAATTTTAGTCAATCTTCAGTTAATTAAAATTTGAATCTTAAGAAATAAGCAATTATTAATATAAAAATCATAATTAATATCCAATTTTCTTTTATTTACCATGCAGCCGAACTGCTAGGACTTCCCCTAATTCCTGCCTACTCAGAAGCTTCTGGAGATGATGTGCTTCATGGCATCAACTATGCCTCTGCTGCTGCTGGAATTCTTGATATCACAGGCAGAAATTTTGTAAGTCTATCCAATTTTTATTTCATATATATACTGATTCGAAGAGGTTGAGAGAGTAATTTCTTTCATTGCATGCATTTTTTCATTTTTCATTATATGAAAATGACTTACCTACATTCGGTCTAAAAATACTTTTTATAGGTTCATTTTCTAACCATTCACTGCGAAAAAATAGAAATTTTTTTTGGAAACAACTCTATTTTTTTAGAATGATTTTTTTGTATACAAAAATGTTTAACCATTTGAGGGATAGAAATATTTATATCCTCTTGCTACTGTTAACTTCCTGTGGAGAAACAGAAAAACAAATAAATAATTAAAATTATTTTTGTGGTTAAGTATAAATGTCTTCATGTGGACTTTCACCGTAGCTATCTTTAATGCAATTGAAGGCAGTGGACTCATCAGTCGTAAATCAACTATTGCCTGTGAAAGACATACATTCATTGAATGACCCTTTTATATTTTCACAAGAAAAGAACAATGTAGGTTGTTAGATTGGCAACAGAAGATTTTAGAAATATTTATGAAAAATTAAAAAAAAGTACTACTAAATTTTTCAGAGATTTTATATATATATATATATATGGTTTAGCTTCATTTGAGTTTGAACTCATTATTTTATAATTTTAAAGATAGTCTTGTAATAGATTTCGGCGGAAAATCTCATTCAAATGTTATATTCAATAAGCCGTAATGAAATATAATATAATGTAATTAAAAGTGTATATATGATTTTAATTATATTATATTACATTATGGATCACGAAGTATCGATCAGTTCGGTATTAGAATGTAACTTTTAACAATTTAATCATTATCTTTGATCAGGTGGGTCGCATACCATTTAATCAACAGATAAAGAATTTTCAGAATACGCTTGATCAGATCACAGCTAATCTTGGTGCAATCGATGTGGCTAGTGCAATTGCAAGGAGCATTTTCTTCGTAGGCATGGGCAGCAATGACTACCTCAATAACTATCTTATGCCTAACTACCCTACTAAGAATCAATATGATGGCCCCCAATATGCCAATCTTTTGGTTCAACAATACACTCAGCAATTAACGGTATAATTACATTTTCCTTGATCTCAATTAGTTTATATGCATACACGTACAGTACGATCTCTGACACAAAATCTATTTGTTTTTGCGATATAAGGACAGACCCTTTACAATCTCGGAGCAAGAAAATTTATACTTGCAGGTTTAGGAGTGATGGGATGTATTCCAAGCATCCTAGCACAAAGCCCTGCAGGTCTTTGCTCTGAAGAGGTTAATCAACTCGTTCTTCCCTTCAATGAAAATGTTAAAACTATGATGAACAACTTAAATTCCAATCTCCCTGGAGCTAAATTCATTTACATTGATATTCACCGTATGTTTCGAGATATCCTGACAAACTCTCCAGCTTACGGTATGCGGGAATATATGCCTTCTGTTCTAATTGTTGTCCTGAAACTCGAACTTAATACGGTACGTAAAAACTGATACTACGATATTGTTTATATGCAGGATTTAGTGTAATCAATCGCGGATGTTGTGGAATAGGGCGGAATAGAGGTCAAGTGACATGTCTTCCCTTCCAAACACCGTGTCCGAATCGAGAACAGTACATTTTTTGGGATGCATTCCACCCAACAGAAGCTGTGAACATTTTGATGGGAAGAAAGGCTTTCAATGGAGATACTAGCATTGTTTATCCTATGAACATACAGCAGCTTGCCAATCTTTAAGTTGAGTCCAATTGATAGAGAGAAATCAAGAGACAAAGAGAAAAAAAAAAAAAAAAAAAAGAGGAGCTTCAAGCTTCATGCCAATTACTATATTATCTCATTTGAAGAGTGTGGTACTTTTTTATATTATGGAAATCAAAGAATAGTTGTGTATGCTACCTCGGTTTGGTTTTTGAAAATATCATTTTCTATTTAGAATTATAACCTCATTTTTAAGGCTTTGAATTTGTTTTTGCTAGTATAATAATTTAAAACATTGCTTGAAAAATGAAGTAAAACAAAAATTATCAGTCTTTTGTATTTTTCACCTATATTAATTTTACGTATAGTTTATATTAGAGAGCGCATTTGATTCAACTAATTCGTACCCGGCAAGTATTACGAAAATCAATCTTTGGAAGCCGGAGGAATTTTGTTTTGGATATGTATTCCAAATCAAAAGACTGGTTTTTTACCTAATATTTTGAGGCCAGGTTTGATTGTAAGGGGTGCCTATCTGTTACGGTTAGTGCTTGGATATATATATATATATATAAGCTCTTCTTTAACAATGAATATAAATAAAATAAAATAAAATTAACTTTGCTGATCAAGAAAAGAACCATTAAAAAAAAAGAAACACAAGCATTGAAATATTTTAGTTAACTATATACATATATATATAATTCTACAAGAATTGAGGAAGAACATTTTCCACAATATCTTTAAAAAAGAATTGGTGTAACCTGTCAAAGTTGGACGAATCGTATCCCAAAACAGAAATTTAGAAGGATCTTCGCATGGTGGAGTGAGTGGATCACACAGCATGCTTACTTTGTTTCAGTAAAACCTTTTACATATATCCATTACATATAGCTGTTAGTCCAAAATATCTTTAATTATTGCAAAATGTTCCTAATAAAATTGTATTAAATAAATAATCTTACCATATTTTTCGGGATGATTAATGAGGTCCAATAGTGTTTCATAGATATCATAATAATTCCTTGTATTTGAGGTAATAAGTTGATAAGCTTTTTGATTATAAAGTTTGGTATCTCTGTTCTGATCCTCAAAACTAAGTGGGCTTCCAATCACCGTTTGAATAGGTAAGCTAACAATTGGAACAACCTATCATACAACAATTGAACGACAACCAAGAACATACAACTCCTGAAATTGTATGAAAACAGAAAAAGCAACTGATAATTTTCTCAAAAAAAAGAAGTAATGATCACTTTAAATTCTCACCTTAGCAAATTTTTGTAGTCTGTCAAGTAGAAAATCTCGATAATCTCTTACAGCAAATTCCGACCTCCTTGTATGGATGTCATAATAGTTAAAAATAAAATCATTTGTTCCTGAACTTATAAACACTATATAAGAACCATTAATTATCTCATTAGCTTTTACCTCTCCGACAATACTTTTAAGCCTTTCTTTATATTCCTTAAACAATTCAATTTGCCTTGAAATGGAATAACATTAGCTAACAAAACTGTTGCATCATCGTATCCAGACCCAGCTGATGCAAAATTAACACCAGTAATTATATCACTGTCTGAAAGTTTTGGGTCCAAACATGGAGGAACTGCTTCTTTGCTTGCAAGAATGGAACCTAACATGTCAGGAATCAATTTTGCATTTGAAAATCTTCCTGTAGGAACATTTCCAGGATAGTCTTGACCATAAGGAGCATAATTTGCCTTGAGCACTGCCTTGATATAGTTGTTATTGCCGGTATCCAGTACAGAATCACCAAAGAAGAGAAGAGCTAAGAGTTTTGGTAAAGAACTTAGAGTTTGTTGCTTCACAGGAACCATAACAGCAAGCCAAGTAGCAAATGATTCGTATTCACTTACGTACCACACGTGCTTCGTCGTACACTTTCTAGTCCTATTTCACTGGCTTATTTGTACCCTGCTACCGGATGGCATTCCCCATGGTCAATCGTCACTCGACAGCCCAGTTCTTGATTAACTTAATTGACTTGATTGATCTGATTAGACGCTCGCCTTTTCCAAGCAAAGGCGCCGTTTCTAGCTCAATCTGTAAGTTCATAAGTACAGCTTTTTTTGAATTTAGTTTAGTGAAGAAGTTTATAAAAGAAGAAAGTGACAAAAAAAACTTGGCAGAAAGCTCTATGGGCCGAGGCTATATGGGCTTAGGCCTTTTGATGGCTGGCTATTTTTTTATTTCAGATCCTTTCATGGATATCCTTATTAAATTATAGGCCCATTATTGAGATATGCTAAATCAACGACTCAATAACTGTTTTAAGATGACTAAATAATAAAAAAAAGGATCATCATGAAATTGGATGGTCTTTGAATTCAAGTGTCTTGAACACAAGCCTGTGACAGAAACAAAATCTATTTTTTTTGTAGCCAATTGCAATTGGATATTGTTAAACAAATAAACAAGCACTGTTTACTTAAGGCTGAAACCGACCTATTATCATTTCAAATTCTTTTAGATACTATCATCATGTTTTCTCAATATCTAACAAGTTTCAAATGCAAATTATTAATAAAGGCAACAATAATCATACAATTCAATGATCTAAAATCATCTAGACTTTAATGTACTAGTCCTCATTAAACTGGCTCCTAGGGGTCAAATATGGAGCATCATCAATATGGGATCGATCTCCAACAACATTCAGTATTTTCTCTGTATCATTTGGCAAAACAAGTCTAATCCTCACCCTTGGTTTACTGAAAATATTGTCTATAAAACGATAAATTTGATTTCACGCATAGCTAATATAAAGTTGGCTGAAGGGGATGAGAAGTGTTGCTTCTGTGTATATAATTTCATATGATCGGAGCCACTTTGCCTTGCCTTTTTATATTTGCACTTCATGTTGCAAATAATAAATTGAAATATTAAAGTGAATTAAGTAGTTGATTGGATATAATTAATTTATAAAAATTATTTTTTAAATAAATACATATAGATAATTAATTAAGCATTTTAAAATTTTAAATTTTATATTTTATATTTTAAAAATATATGATAATGAGACATTTGAAAGTTTTTATATTTTATTTTTTAAATTTGTTTTTTATATATTTGATTTTATTTTTATTGTAATTTAAAATATTTTATTTAGAAGAAAGAAAAAAGAATATGTAATTTTTTTAATACTTTTTATGTTTGTATAATTTGATTGGAGATATATCTTTAAAAATAAAATTTCAAATAATTAAGCCTTCAACATTTCTAAATTTTTACTTTTTAAATAAAATGAACATAAGTGTGTAGGATAACTAACGATTGAAAATTCTTTTAAAAAAATATATGTACTATTTTATTATATATATATTGAAATGTATTTATTAGGTGATATTGTCGAATTGTACATATATAGTTATAATAAATTTTAAATAAATGACAATATAAATTGAACTGAGATGTGTGTATGTATATATTGCTGTTTTATTTCAACCATTATATTCACATTAATTTCATATAAAATTTTATTTTAATATTATCAAAATTTAATATAAGACCAAAATTATAGTCAATATTTAATATTTAAAAATAATAAGTGAAAATAAGCCATGAATAAAAAATTAAATGAATATGAATAATGATTATAGTCAATATGCAACGTGTGTCATTAATGACTAATATGTAGTATAAAGGTGAAAACAATCGTGAAACTCACACTGTCTGGCTACCTCCACCACCCTACTCTCTTGAGCCAAAGTTTCAATAAGAAAAACTAAATCAAGTCCATAATGCACAATGAACTCCTTCAGAGCCCGAACTGTCCGAGGCCGACCCAAACCTCGATAGTTCTAGCTAAGGCACTTCATAATTGCCGGCAGTTCTAGCTACATTTGAAATGAAAATATGAACAGACGATAAGACAATTACTTCTTCAATACACTTATTTTCATAATTTAGAAGGATGAATTATGTAATATATTATGCACATATTAAGCTATCACTTGTATGAATGAAATTTTCCTTTTATCCCATTTAGTCACTTTGGTTAAGTAGTAGTCTAGGTGCTATTTTTGGTCATTTCATATTTTTATTACTTAAACTTATTTGATTTAGAGTTTTATTCCTTTAAATTCTTGAATTTTCATATTAAGATATATGTATATGTGCATTTATATTATTACACATATAATAGTTTTAGGATATCCTATATTCCTTACAAATCTTATTTTCTTGCATTTTAAATAGGTTTCATATTTTGTAAAATACTATTTTATTATTTATTTATTTAATTCATACAATATTTAGAATATAATACGTTATTTAAAAATTAGGGTATTACAATAGTCCAAAAAAGAACCCACAAAATTGCCCAATACCTGCGCCATCTATTCCATCATACAACCAAGAGGTAGATCATGTACTTGTACCCAGTAGTTGGTCCTCCTTCAGCAAGTTTATACTAGAGCAACAAATGTTTATTAAAATGCCATGGTGAAGCATCCAAAACCTGCTCAAAATCCACATTATTATAGAAGCGAAAAAGGTATCGTTTAGCACCTAGATTTGAGATACTTACCCCCCCAAGGGGGTGCCACAAGTCGGCAAGCACATTCTGCATGGAGTTAAAACTGATAGGGTTCAAAGTGAGAAACATCCCGACAAAGCAATACTCATATGTTTGTCTCGTCGGCACAAGTAGATTGGGATCTGTCGGCAGACTATAAGCATCATCCTCCTCTTCATTAGCTAATGAAAGTTCTGCCAGCCCACGATCCATGGTTAAAACTTAAGGGAAGTGTAGGATCTAAGGTCAATAGGTGCAGGGTTTTAGAGGCTTAAGGTTTTAGAAGTTTAGGGTTTACGAAAGAGAGAAAAACATGCTACAAGAGCATACCAAAAACCAGTGGAAGGTGCTATTCATTCATTATTAATGAACTATTTAGTTTTTTTTAAAAAAATAATGTTTCATCAAACGTTAAATGCAGTGATGTTTCATAATCTGTTTTTTCAAATTCTATATTATGTTATAGGCATTACTCCACCAAACACTATAAATAATGAAAATAGCATTTTGATTTAAAAGCTATACACGAAAGCTATTGCGGAATAGCGCGTAGATTGAAGACAAAAATCTCACACCTCAATTGAAATTTCCAAGAGATGTTTGCAAGAATCGGTAAGAATTAGAATCGAGGCGGATGGTTGGTTTATTATATTTTATAGTTATTAATTAACTTTTTTTAGTAGTAAATTTAGTCATATTCTATTCTTTTTACTTAAAATTATTTATTATTTTCATAAAAATCAGATTGGAAGCCGTTTTTTTTTGTTTAATATCAAAGTTTTATTTAACCTATATTTTTAATTTTATTTAATAAATATATTTAAAAATATTATATAAAAATTCAATTGAACCGCATCGAATCTGGTTGAACACTCTAATTCAGTAAACTCCTATCTTCACATGTTTATTGACCGATCCGATTATTAGAATATTGCTTTTGAATACTTATCACCCAAAATCTTTAAACTATTTAAAAGTTATTTTGAAATAATTTTACAAAACGCTTACTACTTATTTTGAATCTACTTTTTAGGATGAAAAATATGTTTGAAGTCAAAATTTAAAAATAAATAGTCAAATCAAACCTGCTCTAAGATGACTTGATAAACTAAGATCTTACTGATTTTGCACAGGCTTAATAAAACCTATTATGAAAATTATTTCGTCTGTTACAATAGATATTTTAAAGATATTTACACATGAGGAAGGACTATTTCCTGTTATGTAGCTCTTAGTATTATTATTTTTTTTCGGCCTTAAAAAGCTTTTAATGAATTTAAAAAAAAAAAAAAGATATTTACACCTTTATTGACACATTTTTACTTAGAATTCCATTTAAAGAAATATTCACTTATGGTAAATATTTGGTAAAATCCTTATAAATATTTGGCAAAATCCTTAGCTGACTCAAGTATTTTTTTTCTTTTTTTGGTAAAATTAAGTATATTATTTTTATCGAAGAAAAACTGATTTTCTAAATAACAATAGATTACTTGATGAAGAGATTTTTTTTTTTTTTCCTTTCATTCAGTGATATGAGCATTTTGAACATATGTTTTTATCTATTTAGTAGCAATTTTTTTATATTTATCTAAGTAGTCTTGTCCTTCGTGAAAATATTTATAAGAAAAAGACAATATATATATAAATCAAATACATTAGAAATTAGCTTAATACAAAATGAAATGAACCAATACAATACAATACAAAGAACCAAATAGTTTTTTCAAGGTAAAACATATATAATAATTAATTAATGAAAGGCATACATATAGATATTGTAATGCTCATAACATGGCCAATTGCTGTATATTTATAGGATAAGTGTATGACTGTGTACTAAAAGTTGATTTGGCCAGTAAAATATTGACTAACTCTGTTGGATGAAAAGCATCCCAAAATAAGTATTTTCTACGGTCTTGACAAGGTTGCTGAAGAGGAAGACAAGTTATCTGTCCATTGTTTCTTCCTACTCCACAACATCCCTTGTCTATCACTTCAATCCCTGCACACATACATGTATATATATACATCAATATTTTTTTCTTAATCCAGTACCTTAATATGTAATTTCATAAGAACAATCTTGTTGGAAATTAGGCAACCAAAATTGAGTTTTTGGATCTGTTCGGTAAAATTAATTGTTCAATAGTTGTTGGAAATTAATTGTTCAATAGTTGGATCTGTTCAGCAAATTGAGCATTAGTGTAATTCCTAATAAATTAAAATACTTACCGTAAGAAGAAGCATTGAGATACAAATCATCGGAGCTTTTATAAGAATCGAGGTAAACAAATTTAGCTCCAGGAAGTTGGCCGTTATTGAAACGTTGAACCATCTTCAGAAGTCCTGAGTTGAAAAGAGAAATGGCGGCGTTTATTTTCTGATTGCAACGGCTGCTGTTACTATTGTACCTTGCCAACTGATATGGAATGCATCCGATTTGCCCTACTCCTGTTACTATCACCTTTCTAGCTCCCAATGCATACAATTGCTGAAAATCAATTAATGATAAATAGATTACTTGCATTTTTAAACTCTTTCAAGCTATTACTGTTATATTCGGCAAAATTAATTTTTTTAATAGCTGTCAAAACTATCAACTGTCCTAATACAAATCAGTTGTTTAATTGGCAGTTATCAAACATTAAAGAGAGTAAGTTTCATAAATCCGTTTATCAAACTCTAAACACCGGTGTAAACCCTGTGTTATGCTGCAAAACACTATAAATGATAGAGACAGTTTTGACTTAATCAAAGTACTAAAAGTTATATTAAAACCCTATTAAACAATAACTTTTGATTATTCACTTTTAGCTTTTTAATAAAGTCAAAACTCTATTTCTATTCATTCTATCGTTCGGTAATATAGCTTTTATTATTCTGTAATTTTAATGTCATTTTATATCAAACAGCTGATTAAATAATTATTTTTACTGAATATTTCTAATTTAAATAATTATTAATTAAAATCTAATAGCTAATGCCTAACCAGTAGTAGAACAATTAACAGCTAATAAAACAATACCCAACATGCTATTATAACCTGGCATATATAAAAATTACCGTTAGCTGACGAGTGTAATCCTGAAGAAGCACGGCAGCAAAAGCTTTAGGAGTGTAATCTGAGTTTGTTGTGTAGAAATTGGGCATAAAATAGTTATTAAGGTAATCATTACTTCCCATTCCAGAATAAAAGATGCATTTGCTAAGATAGGTGTTTAATGCATTTCCATCTCCTCTAAAGAATCTCCTCATTGCTTGCACTGTCGTACCAAAGTTGGATACTTGCTGGTTCATTGAACTGTGACCTCCCTACAAAAAAAAAGATATATATATATATATATATATATATATATATATATATGTCACCCTTCTAACTTCATTTTCATGTATAAAATTACGGAAAACTAAGGAAAAAATAAAAGAGAGTAGACTTATTAAGTTCCAAGTACCAGATTGTTTCCTGTTTCATCTCTAATGCCAGCTGCTCCAGATGCAAAATTCACTCCTCTTAGAATTGCAGGGCCTCGAGTTCTTTCATAAGGTGGAATGTAATTTCGAAATCCCAGAAGCTGAGCTGCAAAATATATAATGATAATTTTTTTTCTAGTTAATTTCTTTGTTCTTTTAAATTAAAAATATTTGAACTCAGGAGTTTGATCCATGCAAAAGTCACTCATTATGGAGATATCCGTGATAATAATAATAAAAAATAAAAAGAAGAATATTTGAAGGAGAGAAAAACATAATCAAAATCTTAAAAAGTTAATCTGAATGGTGGTAGCTTAGCGGCAATAGATATTTGCAGAGTTGATCATCATGGCTTAAGCAGTGATTTCGATCCATCAGCCCTTTTGCCTTTAAGGTGACGGGTATTAGTCAAGTTTTCCATGGAACTGAAAACAGACACAGCCTGACACCTCATGGAAGTATCCAAATAATAATAATTTTTGAAAAACAAAAGCATCATAACATCATAACATTAATACAGAACTTCTGGCGATCAAGTTTTCTTACTTAAAAAAAATATGCATTTTTATCTTGAAATATAAAACTTATACCTAGTGCATCAACATATGTTCGTCCATTGGTAAATCGGCCGGTAGTACCCGTAGGAAAATCAATGCCATAAGGCCTGTAATTGGCTCTGGCAAGTGTAAGCATTCTGTTATTGTTGCCATTGTCAACCAAAGAGTCACCAAATATGAAGAAACAAGGCACTTGTGCTTCTTCTTGGGGCTGACTGCAACTTTTTCTAGGTGTTAAACACAATAGAACTATAGCAAATGACAAAACCAATCCTCTCATTCTCCTCATGTTTGACCTAATTAAACCCTAACTTTACAAGTGGGATTCTGTTATGCTCCTGAAAGATACCCTCCAAGTGCTTTTTATAGGCCTCCATTTTGTGTTAGTTCTGCTATTATTGGATTCATGCGATCTGGGTTAGGGTTAGAGGTTTGGCATGAGAAAGGGTTCATAAAAGGAAAATGGAGAATACTTTTAGTTGTGTGTCATATGTTACTTCTGCAGTGGAGTTATGGTGACAGGAATTTCTTGTGAGTGTGAGCTAGATAACATCCTATCTTCCAACCTTCAACATAATAAATATAAAAACTAATTTTTAATAAGAAAAGAATAGTGATTTAAAAGATTAGTTCCGTTTTGTTGGATTCAATTTTTTACATAATCTCTTTCGATTTCAGTTTTTTTTTTTTTTAAATTATATATGGAACCTATTATCAGGAACCGTTTAATCCTATTCCGAGCTTAATCACAGTTAAAATTATTCATCCCTCTCTGCAGGTGCATTTAGTAGAGAGAGAATCCAAAAGCTCGAATATTATGTATTAGATTTTTTTTAATTATGTATTAGACTCCTGTTATTAGATTTCATAAATTTATTTATTTTGCATTAATAAGTGTTTCTATTAGAAAAAAAACTCTGAATATTTACAGAGATTGAATAGAGTAAAAATTTTAATTGTCCCACTTGGGATATTTCTTATTTCTATTGCCCTTAGCTCTCTATCTTACAGTGTAAAATTTGATTGATTTAGTTACTAATTACTCCCTCTATTGTTTTTACGTAGGAATAATTAAATTTTCACTAAAATTAAAAAGTGATTTAATAATTTTTTTTACTTTTTTTTTAATTTACTTTTAATATCACATTAATTCCTCTTCTAATATCAATTAAATTACATTTCAATTTTAAATAACGCCTTAAATGCTTTGCTTTTGAAAAAAAAAAAGGTTGAAGGGAATTGTTTAATATCAAACTTAATTAACGGGAAATTAACAAATAAATGTTAACAGATGGAGACAAGTTGAAGGTTACAGAAAGGAGCGAAAAGTGTGGAGGTGCAAAGTGAAGAGAGGTTTCAGTAAATGCTCTTTTGCCAGAGCAATTTGTTGGAATGAAAAAGAATATATGGGTGCAAAAAAATGAAGTTTATATTCTGACCTTTGGAAAGAAATCTTTTCTGGTCCTTTTGAGAAAATTGTGTAAAAATATAAAAATTTATACTCATCTAACATTCCGATCCCCTTTGTATTTCGAAATCTTATTTCAAACGTGTACTCAGTATGTTAAATATTTAAAATATTCGAGTGAACTCCATAATACTTTCAATATGATCAATTTAAAAATTGTCATTTTCTATTCGAACTCCATTTTAATAGCACTCATATCTCCTATACGTGCACTTCTTTTTTAATGGAAATTGATGTAAAAATAATCCAATTATCAAAATTTCTTCACAATAAATGTCCATTAATATATTTATCTGCCACTACCTTTGAAATCTCTCTTACTAAAAGTTCCGTAAAGGACTAAAATAAGGGTAAAATATATTCTTTGTATTGGCATTATTTTCAAATTAGATAAAAAGATTTCTATAAAAGAAACACCAAAAATGAAATTTTTTTTCCTTTTATTTTATTATTGCTGCCTGTAAAACTCATCCCCCTTACGTAGGTCTGTTAAGTAGCAATGTTTGGAATAGTGTTTAGTGTTTATTTTTTTTATTAGGTTAAAATATTATCTTAAGTAATTGTAGCATTCAGTAATACAATATCTATTATAGCGTTTAGAGTTTGAGACATTATTTTATAAAATATTAACATTTAATGTTTTACAAATTTTTTATGACACTTATATTTACTTGTTCTCCGCATTCATGCATTTTTCATGATTTTCTATTAAACAACTAATCTAACAGTTATTTAGCGAACACTTTTATTATAAACCACTTTATAAATAATTAATATCTAACCGCTAAATGGTAATAAAACACTTAAGAGCTATTGAAACAACTAATAGCTATTATAACAGTTAAGATTGTCGATCAGGCCGCCATCACATTTTATGTGACTAGTTTAGCCAATTAAAAGCAATAGCACCTTTTTTTTATTATTATTTATTCTCAAGTTTGTTAAAGGATTTCTCAATTATCTGGCTTGATCATATACTGGGCCATACTAATGGCCACATGCTAAATTGAGAGGATAGTCATGTGCATACTACAATTGTTACGAAAAATAAAGTGTAAAGCATTGATTCATAAAATTGAAAAATGGAGCAAAACTATAATATTCCCTTTTTTTTTTTTTTGAAATTTCCCTTCAATTAATTAAAACGTTTGGTCTTTAAACTATGTAATCCACTTCTTAGAAGAAAAAAAAAGAAATAGGGATCAAATTGTGTGTTTTATCAAATTTCAGGGATCGCGATAATTTTCCCAAGGACTTAGAGCAAACCTCCAACGGAATATAAGGTTTTAAAAGTGAATAAATAAAATTTTGAGGGCTTAATTAAAATTTTGCTTCAGTTTTAGTCCGCTTTTAGCGCCAATAATAGTTAGAAGAAAGGGAGACCCAAAAGTGACACTGAGCCAGAAAACAAAATCTAATGTGTGATGGAAGTGACACTGAGCCAGAAATCTCTTGCTCTGCTCAGACCAACAACAAAAAATTTCCTCTCTTTCCGTCACTGGTATCTTCTCTTCCCACTTCCTTTGTTTTAATTAGAGTTTAAGATTTATTTTTAACTCCGATTATTGTTAGTTGCTGCTTTAAATCGTGGATTAAGAGCAAAAAATCATTCAAGAAGCATTTGACAGACCTTGCAGAGGTACTCTTCTTAATGGGTTTTATTCAGTTCTTAATTTTTTTTTTTTAAAAAAAATTGTTAATGCATGGGAATTTTTTGTCACAGAACTGTAGATTTCCTGTTCTGGAGATATCAAAACCAAAGGGTCAAGGCTCCAATAACCACTGCTTGATTCATTTGGTCAAAGAGTAAAATCCAATTCTATATATATATATATATATATATGTAATATGCTCAACCAGAAAGAATTGTTGAATAGTTGAGTTTGAAGCAATTACTTTCCATTTGATTGAGCTATAACGTGGAAATTTTAAAATATGTTTTGGATTTTTGAGGATTCAACTTTCAATGCCTTTTTTGTATAATTGGATGCTCCTGGTGGAAAATGCAAATTTGAGTAAATTGAAGATAATTATGGTTTCTAGTTTGCTTGTTCTCTGCCCTGTATGGTTGATCATGGAGTTGTGTAATTTTTGGTGATAGTGGTGAAACTGTGGAATCAATTTCAAAGCAGTATGGAGTGTCTATTGATTCAATTGCAGCTGCTAACAAATTGGATATGGACCTTCTTTTCAAAGACCAGCTCCTTAACATTCCGGCTTTTGCAATGGAAGACCCTCAAAAGGTAAGCAGAATATAGAAATCAATTGTGGTCTAATTTAGTTATATATTACCCAGAAAAGAAAAAGATTATCCATTAGTTTTACATCTGGTTGTTCAATACAAAATATTTCACTGATTCATGTTTGCTTGGGCATCATAAATTTTGCATCTGTTTTTTGTGACTTGTGGGTTCAATCTGTATCAGACCAAGAAAAGAGAGTCTTTTATCTTCTATCAACAAGAAAGATCTCAGGATGGATTCTTAAATCAAAAGGCCTTCACCATGCTTCTTACATCCCATGGTTTGCCACATGTAAGACATTTTGAAAACATATGTAACTTTACTTCTGCAATGTCATGTCAGATTATGAGTGTTGTGTTCGGACTTCTTTGTTCTTGTATGTTCATCAATAGTAATGATCTCTACAGGCATGTCTACTGAATAATCGGACTAAATCTACCGGTTATTTTCTAGTTCTGGCTCTTGTTATTGCATTTTGCATCAAATGCATAATTGGTGCCCTTCAGACTGGAGTTCCTAGAGATACTGAACTCCGAACTTCAGATGAATCAAGGAAGAATCATCGTGATCGGCCCAGGAACATGCGATGGAAATCCGCCCTGATTGACGTCGAGGGACCTAATCTCGATTCTGATCTGAGACCAGAGTCCAATGTAACCAATTTCATCAGTTATAATTTTATTTGCCATCTTCATTTAGTTCTTTTAAAACCATCAACAGAAACTCTAGGATTCCCCTGGATAGGCTAACTAGAATAATTTTTTCTTGTTTTTGGTTCTGCAGAATGCTTCAGAAGATGAAGACTCGAATTTATTTGAAGATATGTCTCATGCATATAGCAAACTTGAAATTGATTATCAAAAGTTTCTGTCAGAATGTGGAATCAGTAATCAATGATAGTATCACCTGCAGAGATTGAACTCCTTTGTACAGTGCTGCAATTTTTTCTTCTTGTTCACGTGTACATAGAGGCAGTAATAGTATTGCTTGTTATGACTATTAGGCTTTTGTTTGACTTTGGCTTTTTATCTATAGCAAGTTGTGATTTGGAAATGGCACAATTAACGTCAAGAATACCAGGACCAGACTTTTTTTTTTTTTACCGTTAAATTGTAAATTTTAGAAAACTAGGTTATTGCGTTTTATGTATCTACTTCAAGCGATTCATACAATGTGTCTATGCATCTTGAAGCGAGGATGATGCTATTGTAGGGATCTCAATAGGAGCTCTCATCCAAATGCATTTGTGAAATAGATCCCGATTAAGTAATCCCTTCAGGAAATTGTAATTACGAGTCCTGATCTTGCACGTAAAAAAAAAAGAATCATTCTGAAGAAAGTATTGGCAGAAACAAAGATACAAACGGAATCAAAATTATAATAACTAGGGACGAAGGCATGCTCAATCATTCATTGTCAACGGACCCGACGAGCTTTCTCTTCCTGTCCCAACCCAAGTGATTTCCCAGCATTTGCGATACCTTCAGGATCTGCAGTACCATAGACAACACCAATCAATATATCTACGCAGAAAAAATTACACACATACGACATATGGAGATAATTGACCAGCAATTACAATAATAAAAATATACATGCAAGAAATAGTTCTGTAAAAAGAAGGTTGAAACCAGGCAATTAGGGGGTTTATTTAATATCAGCAAGAGCCTGAAAATTTCCCTTTTACACCAAGTGTATTAAAGTGAACTTCTGGGTCTCAATTATTCAGCTATTTGCAGTTTGTTAACTGATTGTGAAGCATCCAAGTAAGCAAACATGCATGTCCATGACTGCATGGGTCAGACACGCACAAATGCTTGTGTCGAAAAAGAGACCCGTACTACTTTCAGTTTAACTGGATGATACAAAGTTAAAAAAATGCATCAACAGATGGAATCCAGAAATGATTTAACAGCAACAAATAAATGCTTATGAATGGGTTAACTAACTCCACCAGCACAGTAAAACAAGCAATAAGACTATCTCCTTGTATTCTTCGATGCCCATGTTTCAGATCCCTGGAATGAGGTCATATCAAATAGATTGAGCAATAATTCAAGGATAACCAGCTGATGGCAAACAAGTGTCACAATTTATATGGTAATTGGGGGCCGGTGGGTTACTTCAAATTTAGAACACTGTTGAAATCTCCATTTTCCTGCTCTTCTTCAAGTAGCAATACAGTTAATAGATTGAGCAATAATTAAAGGATAAGTCTGTGTGTTGACGGGTGGGGGTGGGGGAGGGGCGGTTGGGCTACTTCAAATTTTGTACACTGTTGAAATCTCCATTTTCCTGCTTCAAGTAGCAATGCAGTTAATACTTGGGGTGATGAAGTCACTACTAAAATTTTTTTTAAAGGACCTTGCTGATTTTATGGCGTCGTTTGCTTGAATTCCTCAAGGTTTTGTGAAATTCATTTGGAATTTCATATTTTCATATTTATTATGAACAAAAAATATTCATTTCACTTTTATGAAAGCAATAGAGCTAAACTATATTCCATCATTCACAAATGAACTTCATGCTTTAGTAATATTCAATACGAGCAAATAGGGAGTTAGATACAAAATACCTTAATACATACACATAAAGGACTTTTTTTTTAAATTGATTAATTAAGAAACACATAACACATACATGGGTTATTTTGTAAAAGCTGCAAAACCATATGACTCGTTCAACTTTTCCTTCAAAAATGATTAAATAACCAAAACAATGGAAAAGAAAATTTCTTTGTTCGAAGATAATGAAACAATCAATTCCTTATTTAAAGAAAACGTATTGAATGGGATAGACAAGTATGTGATTCTCAGAATATAGGTCCATTTAAAAGTATATCAAAACCATTCAGGAAAGAAGGTTCAATACCTCAGAACTTCCATGTTTCAGAGACACAAATCTCAATGATCACAAGGACTATCAAAGCTAACTGACGTAGCGGGCTAATATATTTATGTATGGTATGAATCATGAATCATAAAGCCTTTGCTCAGATTATAGAGTATGAAAACATCTTAGATGCACTAAATTCCAATATAGAAATAATCAATTATAAAGTAAATGAAAAGACTTACCAAAGAACTGAGTGAAAATTCGAGTAAAGAAGCTCAAGTTGCGAGAAACGTTGTATGCCATAGCAGGTGGAAGAGGCTTCACAATTGTATCAATACTAAACACTCTTTGAAGAAACTGCAGAGTTAAATCAAATTAATAAACAGTCAAACAAGAAACTGAAGAAAAAAACTTAAAAAGGCAAAATCATTGGGGACAACACTAAAACCTGAAAATTGCGCTGGAAACTATAGCGTAGTTCAGGGTCTAGTTCGAAAAGATCATCGCCATCGTCGTCGTCGGGGAGGCTGTTTTTGTTCTTTTTGCCAGGGACGTGCATGACAGGAGTAGAGCCAGGTTGATTGGTAACTTTGAGCTTGGCGTCTTTGAATTTGTTGGCTTCATCGTCTTCGTCGCCTCTCCATGGTGCTTTAGACAGCAATTCCTTCTTTCCCTTTGCCATTTCGGTCGCCGATTATAGGTTGTTATGTGGCTTCTCCGCCCAATTAGAACTGTGAAGTCTACGGAAAGAGAGGAGATAAGAGTGGCGCCGGAGATATGATATGACGTCTGTTTGGTTGCTTGGATAACCTTATTCTCAGTTTTAGTTCCGTTCTGGATGTGTATTAACAAGAAATTGGATTTGGACCTACAGTTAAGCAGAAGGCAGATTGGATGATAAAACTATAGCGACTATCTAATTGGGAGTGGGCCGGATTTTTTAAGATATTTCTCTGCTTAGCAATAACAATTTTTTAAAACTTTCAATTTTTATATTTAAAATATCAATTTATATGTAATTAGCATAAATTTTTAAATTATATTTTTTATATTTTTTATTAATATTAAATAAATTTGTAATTAATCTAATAAATTATAAATTATGTTGAAATATTTAATATTTATAATTTTATAAATCAAAATATATAATAAAAACAGATAAAAAATTAAAAGACCTCACAAAATTATTCATAAAAATACATAATCAAGTTATAAACGTCCATCTGAATACTGGATTCCTCGTTATAAACGCAGGTTTGCCAACTGTCGTTTCACTTCTTCAACACCTAAGGGAGTATTAAATTCAAGGAAAATTGTGATTTTATCTCCATATTTTTATTATAATATATAATAAGATGTTTATAGTTTTTTTTTTTTTAATATTAGAGGAAAATCGTGATTTTATCTCGATATTTTGAATATTGTTTTTTTCCCCCATCAAATCAGTATTCTTCCATAGGAAATCAAACCATTAAAAAAAAAAAAAAAATTCCCCTTTACCCTTTTCTTTTTAAAAGAAAAAGTTTATGGTATTTTAAAGGAATATGCTAATTTATATATTTAAATTTTAAATATAATCAAGCTTTTAAATTATATTTAAATTAATATTTAAGTCTTTTTATATTTTAAAAATAATTATAACGTCTTTAATTGATGCTTTCGTTTTATAATTAAGTCCTTTAAATTTTTTAATTTAAAAATTTAACTATTTATGCTAAGAAAGAATTAATTTTTTGAATAGAAAATTTTGATTGTGAGTAAAAACATAAAAATTAGATGTAATAGTTATCTTTTAAATATAAAAGTATTTAATATTAATTTGAATATAATTTAAAAACTCAATTATGTTTTACTCTATATTTAATACACCACCTTACTTCACAATTTGAGGTTCCAAAGAATAGCCCTCACACGATGCAACTCTGCAACTTACGCTCTGTTTGGATGGAGTGAGGGAAGGGTAGTTAATGAAACGGGAAGAAAGAGCAGGGAGGGGGAGGAAAAGGGGAAAGAGAGTTATAATAAAATGACGTTGATGTTTGGAATGGGTGAATTAATTTAATTAATTTAAAGGTAAAGAGAGAGAATTTATATTTTTTATATTTGAAAAGAGAGGAAGAGAGGGTCAAATAATTAAGAGTAGTATAAAAATATCATTTGATATTAAAATTAATTATATATTATTTTTTTCATTTATTTGGTAATTTATATAATGATTTTATAATTTCACTAATAAAATAGGATATAATAAGATTTTATAATTAAAAGGTAATCTTATTTATTAGGCTAAGTTTAAATTTAACTATAAAGATAAAATAAAATTTTAATAAAAAATAAATAATATAATAAAAAATTAAAAAATAAATTAATTTTAAATTCTTCCTTCTCTTCCCTTACACTCCGATTTAATGCGTAAAAAAATTTAAAATTTAAAAAATAAAGAAAGATAAGTCTTATATTTATTTACCTCCATTTGTCCTTAGCTCACTCCTTCTCAAACAGATATACATACATTAATTACCTTTCCTTCCCTTTATATAACCGTCTTTCACCTTCAACCAAATATAATATTAAATACTTATCTACATTCATTGTATAAATTTACTCATACACAGTAGCAGATTTAGAAATAAATTTACTTATACACCATGCTAAAGAAAAAACATACCTTTACCCTGCAAATTGCATATTCAAACAAAAATTAAAATTTCCAATTCTCCATTCTCCATATTCATATCTTTCTGTGATTCAATTGAACAGAAAAAAACAAAAATTAAAATGATGCAAACAAGCTTAAAAAATGAAGAAAATTATTAAAGTTTAATTTTTCTTTTTTAGAAAGAAAGAGAGAGAAAGGAGCACAGACCATAACAGATTATTAAAAGCAAAAGTGATAATATTGAAGATTGAATTGTATATTCTCTATAAGAAGAAGAAAACCTTCTAAGGACAGAAAGATCTACCCATACGAGTCCTATGGCTAGGAATAATAAAATGCCTTAACCTTCCTTCTTGCTCCGTCATATATCCTTCGCAAAGAAAAGCTTTAGAGAATTTATCCTCTACAACTCTATCCACATCATGTACAAACACATCCGTCTCACCATTCTCTCTATTCCTCGCCATCAACCCCGTCGTATAAATCGCCGTCATCCTCCCTGGCGCTTCGTCATGGTACCCTGTAGGCGCATCCACCATGATCAAATCCCACTCTATATCATACACATCGCTAGGAAATCCTTTAAGCACGAGCGGACATTTTGAAAATCTTGGATCGCTGACAGTCTTGCATTCTTCTCCCTTTCCAGTCTCCATTAATCCGTCTGCTTCGTGCACTTTGGTATCGTAACTTACATGGTATGACTCTAAACTTGGTAATTTTTCTTTTATTTGTTCGATCCAGGCTTTGTCTTCTTCTAGAAATACTGTTCGGCCGCCATAGTTGAGTGATGTCCACATCAGACTGTCATGGCCGAGGCCGAAGACTAAGAAATTGCAGGGGGATTTTTTTTCAAGCACTCTTAGTGTTACTGATATTTCTTTTAAGGTTTGTTGTGGTGTTATGTTTGTTGTTGCATAGTGGACTAATGCATTGGCTAATAAAGGTGGGGATTTGGTGCATGTTGGGATTAAAGGAAGCGATGGACAAGATGATGATGATGATGATGATTCTTCATCTTCTTTTGTTGAATTTGATAAATGGGGTTTTAGTGATGGAGATGCTGAATTTGGTTGAAAAGAAGAGAGATTTAACCAAATTATTAAGAGAAAGAGAGAAAGGACGAAGAAACAGAGGAGGGTTAGCTTGATGTTAATGGGAAATTGGGTTTTGGACCTCATCGATTGATCCAAGGTGTTTGATGAATTTCTTGAGAGAGAGAGAGAGAGAGATGAGCTTAGTTTCAGAAATGGTTGAATTTGGTCTATGTTAAAGGAAGAAAGGTAAGGGGTACGTGTGAGGAAAGGAGACAGAGGCATTATTAAATTTTGTTTTGTTAGAAAAAAAAAAAATAGTGGGAACGGTCAAAATGATAATCGACGATTATATTGTTATTTTAATTTAATGATTAAAGCTAAAGTTAGAGTTTTTAATTTTACTGTCCAACTTTAAATTAATTGAAATAAAACTTATTTTACAATGCATATAATATCATTTTTAATTTTCTAATTCATGAAAAGTTCATTTTATTAATCGTAATCTGATTGGTCTTTTCAAATATGCAACCAGTAAAATATTTTAAATTTAAATTTTCTCAATCACATTAATTTTTATCAATTTAATAAGTAAATGACATATTAAGGTATAGTAATTATGTATACAGTCTAATAATAGATTTAGTTAGAATCTCCCTCCATTAAAGGGAAGAACTATCCATATTATATAATCTCAAATATTATCTTAGCCCTTAAATATGAAAAAAAAAATTATTTTTTTAATTTAATTTAAAAAATCATTTATTTATTTGTGAGTTAAAGAATTTACGAATAAATGAATACTTTATTTACTTAATATATTTTTAAATTATAAAATTAACCAACAAATTGAGAGTAAATTCATGTGTATTTATTTTTTCAGGAAAAAATTCATATGTGTATTAAACTTATATAGAAATCAATCTATCTACAGTATATAATGTAAAAATGGAATGGTGGAGACCGTTGGGATCATTCCTAATAGTAGTATATATGGATTTATAAAACTACCATATTGGTTGAAAAAAAGTAATTAATTTTTATTATTATATTAGTTTTTTTTATTTAAATTAAAATTTTATTGTATAAAATAAATATATTATATTATATTATATAAGGTATATATTAAATAGGATAAGAATGTAATATCTTTAAAATTTTAATTTTTTTAAAAAATAAATATAATATAATTTTCATTGATATAATATTAATTTCTTATTTAAATCGAAATTTTATTGAATAAATTAAAAGTATATTATACAGTAAATAAGATATAATATCTTTAAGAATTGTAATTTTATTGATTAAAAAAATAAAGACGCTTTAATTTTGATTGGTTATATTATATTATATAAGGTATATATTAGATACGGTAAAGATAAAATATATTTAATTATTAGTTTTAATATATATTTAATTTACTTAGTTATAATTATTTTCTACAATTAATTTATTTTTAAAAAAATATAATTTATTATTATTTATTAGAAAATATGTTATAAGACTTATTGTTTGATACAAATAATTTTATTGATTGACAAATAATTTTATTTCAATAAAAATTTAATTATCAAATTACAATAATATTTTTTTTATTATTGAATTTTTATTAAAATTATATAAATATGATTTAATAAATTATATTTACCTATAATGAGTAAAACTCAAGAAGCATAAATAAACATGCATTACAAATTTAAGTTTAAAAAAAAAGATCTAATGAATTAAATTACCGATGGAACCCTCAAATTTCTACAGACCCGTCGAGCTCTGAAGTTGTCCATTTTAGTAACAACTGTCTCTATCCCTTTGTCACATTGACAAAACACGCCTGAATTTGAAACACTGGATGAAGAGTGAAGACCTGAAATATTGTCTATCTGAACTGCTGAAAAAGAAAGGCTATTTATGTCTTTTGATAGAATTCTCGAAAGTGACCAAAAAGCCATAAAAAGAGGAACAAATTTGGAGTCCAAGCGTCAAATCTGGTTCTTTGCCAGCAATTAGCCACTATGTTTGTTCTTTTGAAAATTTATTAGTTTCCTGAGAAAAGCACAGATTAGGAAAAGTAAATGCAATGTTTGTTGTTTTCTATAGAATTTTTCTGTCAAAGAGATAGAATTGCAAGATTATAGAATTATAGAAATGGCTAAATGATGGATGATAGGTCTAATAATCACTTTTAAATTGGGGCCGCATGCACCTAATCATGACCATGCTCCCACGAACTCTATATTTAAAAATGAAAATTAATACTTCTCTAGTTTTTTTTTTAAAATGAAATGAAGTGCAGTAAAAAAAAAATTATTTAAAATGACATTTTAATCTTATAAACCAAGTAATGATTATTTTGAATTATTTAGAAATTGTTTATCTTAAAATTGAAGCAAGTAAGATTAGGTGGTCGGGCAGTTGATGCAGACAAGAAAGCAACTAAGTGTATGATTGGGTTGGTACACCTGTCAGTCATTATGGTTGAATATTTTTTTTTCTCTTATTTTCAGATATATATATATATATATATATATATATATATATATATAAAATTAATTAATTAATTAATTATGCTCTCGTGTTCCTCGAACAAGGCTAAAATGCGCTGGATATAACGTTGGCCAAACTATGAGAAAGGAAAGAAAACGTAAATCATGAGTGTTGAGGTGGTTACAACTTTTTGTTCTTTTTATGTTAAAATATTATTATAGTTTAATACATTTTTATTTTATTTCCTTTTGGGCAGCCGTTTGATAGGCATGGTTTCTGTTGCATGCGACACCCATTTTTTCCCATTATTCCGTCAATTCGATTAATTTGATCTGATAAATAAATATTTAATTAAAAAAATTTTAACTTTTGGTGATTGGTCATAATTAAATATTTAAGTGTTAATTTAATTATAATTTAGAATCCGAAAATATTTAAGTCAGAAAAGAAAAAACCTTAAGTTGAGAAAAAGTAGGAAGACTTGTTAAAACTAACTTATGCATGAAAAGCGGCATTGAGTAATTAACTATTGCTCTTTCTTTGTAAGATGAAACTCACAACATCAACAAAAGAAAGGAAAGTTCTTCATTTTCAACAATGGTATATACATGTCTACACTTTTCTTCCATTTCTGAAAAAAAAAAAAATTAAATAAATAAAAACGAGGGATTTGATGATTTTAAGCTTTTATTTCAGATTCACTTTGTTCTTCTTATTAGTCGCCAAGGAAAAGTAAGATTAACCAAATGGTATTCCCCATACTCTCAAAAAGAAAGATCCAAGGTACTATTTCCATTCTCTGTCATCATCTCAAAAGATTACTGGATAGATATATATGCAGTTGTTCAAAAGCTTATGATTGAAAAATTTTACAAAGGTAATCCGTGAACTGAGTGGCATAGTACTGAATCGTGGTCCAAGACTCTGTAACTTTGTGGAATGGAGAGGATTAAAAGTCGTTTATAGAAGGTTTCAACTCTCTCCTTTTTTCATTTTTTATTTTCTTGTTTCAACATATGCATGCATGCAAGTTTCTAACCGTAGGTTGAGCAGGTATGCCGGCTTGTATTTCTGCATGTGTATTGATCAAAAGGATAATGAATTGGAGGTTCTTGATATTATCCATCATTATGTTGAGATATTGGATCGTTATTTTGGCAGTGTAATTATTCTTATTCTTGAAATTATTATTTTATTTTATTTTATTTACTATAATGTTATAATTAAACTGATTTATTTTTTTTCTTTATTTCATATTAGGTTTGTGAATTGGATTTGATCTTCAATTTTCACAAGGTATATGCTTTAATTGTTTTTCAAATTGTTAAAGAAAATAAATTCTCATAAATCGTTGGAGAAATTTAGGTTGAATGAGAAAGAGAAAAAAAAAAAAAAAAAAAAGAAAATTCTCATATAAAATGTAACTTAGCTGCAGGCTTATTATATCTTGGACGAGATTCTGATTGCTGGAGAGCTTCAAGAATCGAGCAAGAGAACAGTAATTCGATTAATGACGGCACATGTATGTATTATTAATTTTCTAAATTAATTATATAATTAATTTTTTATTAATTGTTTTTTAGTTTTACAAATGCAGGATTCATTAGTGGAGATGGCAAAGGAGCAATCTACCTCAATAAGCAATATGATTGCACAAGCCACCAAATAAGACATTTTATGATTTTCTTTTCTTTTATTTTATTTCTAATTTATATTTTCATCCTTTTGTTATGTGTATCCTATTGTTATGATTTCCTAATGAATCCTGCGTTTCAAACTCAAAACAATTAATGAAGATTAATTATATCGCTAAAATAGTAATTATTATAATTGAGAAAATTAATTAATTAATTATACATTAAAATCGAATTCATGATGAATGTTGATTGTTTGATAAAATTATATCCATTTGGATCGGATACACACCGGATGTCTTGAGGTACCACTACTTGCACTCGTCATGCGAGAAAAAAATGAGCTGATGTGCTCAGGAGAAGGCAAAGGAAAGAGTTAAGCTCATCTAAAATCTTTTCCATTGATGACTGCCACATTCCAAAAATGTTTTCATACCAGAAGGAAAGTTTAATCTTTTTACAAGAAGAATTAAAAAAAAAAGGAATTCGCAGCAACATATCTAGAAAGCTTCCCATCTCCTTGAAAGGCTATCAAACCTGTCCCTTGCACTTCTACCCTCCTTATAGAAAGCATTCTTCAATTTTTTCATTGTTGGTTCATATATTTTGATTCTTCTGTCAAGCATATCATCTGCAAACTTCGTCACCTCCGACAACCTATCCAGGTTACAAAGCCCTATAAGAAGGGCATTTGCGCTCTCATCAAGCGGCATCACATGGTTCTCAACCACGTAGCTCCATATCTCAATAGCCATTTCAGGGTCATCACCGTCCATCAGAACTGTGATGGCTGTGGCACAAGTAATATGTGTTGGAGGGAATTCATTCTTGATCATCTCATAGAAGAACTTGCCGACTTGCCAAACCTTCTTGTTTTTTATTAGACATTGAAAAATCATGTTATAGGTCAAAAGATCAGGAAAAGCTCCATGAAAGACCATCTCATCAAGCAACCGAACTGCATTGTCGATATCACTGTTGTCGCAAAGCAACCGAATCATAGTATTGTACATTATCAAACTGGGTACCAACCCACTATCCACCATTATATCCCACATTGGGACAGCATGAACAAAATCATTCTGCTTACAAAGCATATCAAGAGCATTAGAGAAAAATTTCAAGCCTGGCAAGCAATCCTTCCCCTTCATAACTTGAAGGAACTTGACAGCCTCATCTGCTTGAGACCCACGAATAAGTGTAGTCAAAAAGACATCATAAGCCGGCATGTTCAATTTGCTCCAACCAATACGTATAACCATCTCACCAAAAGTAGTCTTTGCTTTCACCACGTCGCCTTCCTTCTCCCACCCTTCCAACAAAATAGCAAATGTATCACCATCCGGAGGTATCTTAGACTTGATCCTTTCAAAAAACTCCAATGCCTTAATAGTATGATTATCCTCACGGCAAAATGCACTCAAAAGTGAATTCACTGCAACAGTATCTTGCTCAATACCATACCTATCCATAACATCAAAGCTCATCACAGCCTCATTAAATCTACCAGCTGAACAATAACTCCCAAAAACAGAAGCAAATGTTGCCATTGACAACACATTCTCTTGTTTCATAGAGCGAATTGCATCCCACATGGACTCAAATTGCTGGTTCTTGCCAAGCAAGTCCACCATCAGATTCCATGCATAAGGAGTGGGCTTAAGAGCCCTTCCAACCCATCGAAAGAAAACCACAGCAGAAGAGGCATTACCATAAGAAAGTTTGAGAACTTCATGGACAACATCCGCAGATAGTGGAATTCCACTAGAGGAGAGTGCAGATTCAACATCGTGAGGTGACGCTTTGTTAAGGATATCACAGAAGCTTCTAGCTGATGAGGAAATATCAACAGCATCAAGGTCAGTGCAATACTGGTGAGATTGTGATAGGGAGGATGGATATTGGAGACTGCTGGTGCTAGGCTTTTCAACCACAGCCACCATGGTTAGGGATTTAGTGCAGTAGAGGAGAATGAAACCCTAGAAATAATAGTAATGATAAATTATCATTAGTTTTTGGTATGTATAAAAGAATCAATTCAGGACATGTAGGCATATATAGGAAAAAGGAAGAGAGAACCTCTATTTCGGGGCAGTTGCTGATTCTTAGAGACGGAAAGAGAGGTTCACCACAGTCTTGCTTAATGGCACTTAACCAGTGTTATGATCTGCCTTCTCAACATGGGTGGCGGGTGGTGGCTGAGTGCAAAGCAGTCTCTAACACTGTTGGGAAAGGAAAGGAAGGAAAATAATCGAGGAAGGAAAATAAGAGGGAAAATTAATGAAGTATTGCACTGCTCTTTTTCTTAGTAATTTCCCATCCTTGTGCTTGGATGGAAGGAAGATAAAAAAGAGAAATCAAAATGAGTTATCCTTATTTATTCTGACTACAAGCAGTTATTACCACACTTCACTGCAGCATATTGAATTCAACTGTAAAAAAATAAAATCAATTAACTATAAAGAAAAATCATAAACCCAAAACTCATTTGTAACAGGTAGTATAAAATATTATACACAGAAAACCTCAAATTGAGACAAAATTCTCCTGAATTATAAGTAGAGAACACTCATTTTCGAAACAAAGCAACTTTGATTTTTCTCTAGACAGCAGAAAATCAAACTAAATGATCTCTGAATTCAAGCCGATTTCTTTAATTTTTAATAAGGAACAGAACCCGTACCTCCTGATGTATCACTTTCCCAAAACCCATCTCCCAATCTTGGACAATAACACCATCCTAAGATAGCACCTCAATCAACCAATTTATAATCCAATTATGTTTTCATGTGTCGTCCAGATAAAAACGAAAAAAAAAGTTATGATTCTTTTGGCCACCATAAAATGCATAAGTTTCGATTTTGAATTACTACTCCAACTACATATCTGTTGATTTTGTGTAATGAGAGAGCTTTTATTACTTCTTTCATACCAATGAGATACAATTCACTCTTATTTATAGATGTAGGCTATTTCGAAAATACCTAAGCTACCATTTACCCTAAACTATACTACTCATACATACAGCAATATATCACAACACTCCCCCTCAAGTTGGCGCATAGATATTAAACAGGCCTAACTTGCATACTAAGTTATGAAAGATTTTGCCACTTAATCCTTTAGTGAAAACATTTGCCAGTTGATTATCTGAAGTTACATGAAAAAGCTTCAAGACACTTTGATTGATCTTCACTTTTATGAAGTGTCTATCGATTTCTATGTGTTTTGTTCTGTCATGCTGAACCAGATTTTGAGCAATACTAATAGCTGCATTGTTGTCACAGAATAAGGTTGAAGCTCCAAACTCTGAAAGCTTCAATTCTTCCAATAGCTTTTTCACCCACAATATTTCACAAACTCCTAAGGCCATGGCTCTATACTCAGCTTCTGCACTTGAACAAGCTCCTACACTCTACTTTTTACTCCTCCAAGTAACCAAGTTTCCTCTACTAAAGGTACAATAGCTTGAAGTCGATCTTCTATCATTTGGAGATCCAGCCCAATCTGCATCAATATAGACCTCAGTTTTTAGGTGGCCATGCTTAGAAAAAAGTATGTCCCTTCCAGGTGCAGACTTCAGATACCTCAAAATATGAAAAACAGCTTCAAGATGAGAGTCATGAGGGTCATGCATATACTGACTCACAAGGCTAACAGCATACGCAATATCAGGTCTTGTGTGTGAGAGATAAATTAATCTAACGACCAACCTTTGATATTGGCCTAGATCAACTGTCTTCTCAACTCCTGCCTGCAATTTGAGGTTGGCCTCAATTGGAGAATCAGATGGCTTACATCCCAATATACCTGTTTCTTCTAAAAGGTCTAGGACGTATTTTCTTTGTGAAATGAAGATCCCTCTATTAGATCTAGCAACCTCAA